>VSMD01018061.1:0-89812 GCA_008750895.1 Mirza zaza
TCCCCCCTGCCCAATACCCTATTACTGTAGTACCTATGTGTCCACTTAGGTGCTGCTCAGTTAATACCAGTTTGCTGGTGAGTATATGTGGTGCTTGTTTTTCCATTCTTGGGATACTTCACTTAGTAGTATGGGTTCCAGCTCTAACCAGAAAAATATAAGATGTGCTATATCACCGTTGTTTCTTAGAGCTGAATAGTACTCCATGATATACATATACCACATTTTATTAATCCATATTCCCCCAATTTCTTTGACTCCTAGGGGCTTCACACACTTGCCAGTTCACACTCAGCTTTGCTAGTGTCCATTGGCATCTACCGCAGGCAAACCACTGCTCACAGCTAATCTTTCCCTGTAGGTCTGTATCTCTTCAGATTTGGGCTATTTGGTTTCTCTACAACCTGAGTTCTCTAATGGTTTCCAGAAAGTAATGAACTTTCATATTGTTCAGCTTTTTCATTTTAATGTGGGAGCAATGCTCTATCCAGCTCTCTACATGCCCAAGCAGATTGTTTTCATTTTTCATTGTTTTGTTGGACAGTTTTGCTGGGTATAGAATTCAAATCCAATTCTAGAGGTTGGCAGGGTTTTTTCCCCCTTGGATAATACTATTTTATTGTTTGTTGGTTTCCACTGTTTCTATTGTAAAGTGTGTTGTCTGTCTTATTATTGCTTCTTTGATGGTAATATGCTTTCCTCCTGCTGCTGCTTTTAAAAAAATATATTTTACTTTTTAAAGCTGTTTTAGGTTCACAGCAAAATTGAGCTGAAAGTACAGAATTCCCATTACCTCTTGCCCCCAACACATGCCTACCCTCCTCCACTATCAACATCCCATTCCAGAGTAGTACATCTATCAGTTAGAACTGATAAACCTGCATTGATATATCATTATAATTCAAAGTCCATAGTTTATATTAGGGTTACTCTTGGGGTTGTACATTCTATGGATTTTGACAAATATATAATGACATGTGTCCACCATTACAATATCGTACAGAATTGTTTCACTGTCCTAAAATTTTTTCTCTGCTGTGCCTATTCATCCCTCAATCCCCACTAACCTCTGACAACCACCAATCTTTTTACTGTTTCTATCATTTTGCCTTTTCCATAATGTCATAATGTCAAATCATACAGTATGTTATCTTTTCATATTAGCTTCCTTCACTTAGAGATATGCATTTAAGTTTCCTCCATGTCTTTTCATGGAGGAAGGATAACTCATTTCTTTTTAGTGCTGAATAATATTCTATTATCCAGATGTACCACATTTTATTTCTGGATTCACCTACTGAAGGCCATCTTGGTTGCTTCCATGTTTTGGCAATTTTATGAGTAAACTGCTATAAATATTCATGTGCAAGTTTTTGTGTGGACATAAGTTTTAAAGTCATTTGTGTAAATATCAAGGAGGATGATTGTTGAATCAGATGGTAAGAGTATGTTTAGATTTATAAGAAACTGCCAAACTGTCCTCCAAAGTATCTGTGCCATTTTGCATTCCCACCAGTAATGAATGAGAGTCCCTGTTGCTCCACATCTTTACCAATGTTTGTTGGTGTTCTGCTGCTTTTAAAAATTTATTTCTATTTGGTTTTTAGCATTTTTCTATGATGTGTGCTTCTTTGTATTTATAATGCTTGGGGATTGAACCTATCATGATTCTTGAATCTGTGTTTTGATGTCTTTCATCAGTTTTGGAAAAGTATCAGCCACCATCTCTTTAAATAAGCTTCTGTCCTGCATTAAGTTCCACTTAGAGAAGCAGAGCCACTTGGAGATATATACACATACACACAGATTTATTATAGGGATTTGACTTTATAAAATTGACCAAGCTGGTTCAACAGTCTAGAACAGGCATCCTCAAACTATGGCCCAGGGGCCACATGTGAGGCACCTACCACATTTATCTGGCCCTCTGGGTGTTTTTGCCACCGCTGCCTGTCCTGCTTAGCAGCTGACTCGTCTTGGGCCCACAGTGTGCACTCTCCAGTGGTCTGAGGGACAGTGAACTGGCCCCCTGTTTAAAAAGTTTGAGGACCCCTGGTCTAGAAGAAGATGTTTCTCCTGTTTCTGGCTCTACAGCCAGAAGTCTACAGGACAGACAAGTAGGAAGAGAAGATGGGGATCTTCCAAGAATGGAATGGAACTGATAACATTTTCTCAATGTCTCTAAGACTCCAACTTTGATGATGCGGTATCCTGCAGAAGAAGCTGGCACCTCTTGACCTGGAGCTAAAAATGCACTTGGCCCAGGAGTTGAAGTGGCTGAAGGAAGAAATCTAATCCATTTAGCCACTCTGTTTTTTGATTGGAGAATTTAGTTCATTTACATTCAGTGTTATCATTGATAGGTAAGGACTTACTATTGCCATTTTATTTGTTTTCTTGTTGTTTTTTTGGCTATTCCTCCTTCTGTCCCTTCAATTTTCCTTTGTGTGAAAGCGATATTTTCTGGTGGTATGTTTTAATTACTTGCTTTTTATTTTTCTGTGTATCTATTATAGGGTTTTTGTTTTGTTTTGTGTTTACCATGAGGCTTACAAATAACATTTTACAACTAATTATTTTAAACTGATGATGATTTAAATCTGATTTAAAGAGAAAAATACCCAAACAAGAAAAAAGAAAATTTAAAAACTCTACACTTTAATTCCATCTTCATGTTTTTTGAGTTTTTATTGTCTCTATTTATATCTTTTTCTATTGTTTATCCCTTAAAAAGTTGTTGTAGTTATTATTTTTGGTAGGTTTAGTCTTTAGTCTTCCTACTAAAGATATGAATGGTTTACACACAGCAATTAGTCTTAATGTTCTCTCTATTTGTCTGTGTATTTACTTTTACCAGTGAGTTTTATATTTTCAGATGATTTCTTGTTGCTCTTAATGTCCTTTTCTGTCAGATTGAAGAACTCCTTTTAGCATTTCTTGTAAGACAGGTCTGGTGTGGGTGAAATCCCTTAGATTTTGTTTACTGGAAAAGTCTTTATTTCTCCTTCATGTTTGAAGTATAATTTGAAGTATTTCTGGATATAATATTCTAAGTTGGAAGTTATTTTTCTTATAGCACTTTAGATATGTCATCTTACTCTCTCCTGGCCTGTAACGTATCCACTGAGATGTCTGTTGCCAGACCTATCAGAGCTTCTTTATATGTTATTTGCTTCTTTTCTCTTGCTACTTTTAGGATCTTTCTTTATCCTTGACTGTTGAAAGTTTGATTATTGTATGTCTTGAGATAGTTTTAGTTAAGTAGTTAAATCTACTTGTGTTCTTTGAACTTGTATAATTTATATTCATATCTGTATCTATGTTTGGAAGTTCTCTGTTATTATTTTTTTGAATAAACTTTCTACTCTGAGCTCTCTCTTTCTGTACCTTATTTAAGCCCAATAACTTTTAGATTTGCCATTTTGAGACTATTTTCTAGATCTTGGAGACATGCTCTTTTCTTTGTTTTTCTTTTTTCTCCTGCGTGTATTTTCATATGGCCTGTCTACAAACTCACTAATTCTTTTGCTTGATCACTTCTACTGTTGAGAGACTCTGATGCATTTTTCATTTTGTCTGTTAAAATTTTCAGCTCCAGAATTTCTGCTTTTTAAAAAATTATTTCAATCTCTTTGTTAAATTTCACCAATAGAATTCTGATTTTCTTCTCTGTGTTATCTTGTGGTTTGTTGAGCTTTCTCAAGACAGCTATTTTGAATTCCCCATCTGAGAGGTCACATATCTCTGTCACTCTGGGATGAGTCACTGGTGCCTTATTTAGGGTATTTGGTGAGGTCATGTTTTCCTCAATGTTCTTGATGCTTGTAGATGTTCACCAGTGTCTGGGTATTGAAGAGTTAGGTATATATTACAGTCTTCACAGTCTGGGCTTGTTTGTACTTCCCTGCTTGAGAGAGCTTTCCAGGTATTCAAAAGGAACTGAGTGTTATAATCTACATCTTTGGTCACTACCACCATATCAGAACTGAGAGATGAGAGCAGAACTAAACAAAACTAGAGAGTAAAAAAGTATAAAGGATCAATGAAATGAAGAGTTGGTTTTTCTAAAAGATAAACAAAATTGATGAACTCTTAGCTAGACTAAACAAGAAGAATATACAGAAGATTCAAACAAAATCAGGGATGAAAAAAGAGTTTTTACAACTGATACCACAGAAATACAAAAGGCCATCAGAGACTATTATGAACAACTGTATGCTAACAAGCTGGAAAAGCTGGAAGAAATGGATGAATTCTTTGACATATAACAATGTGCCAAGATTGAATCAGGAAGAAATAGAAAACTTGAACAAACCAATAATGAGTAATGAGATTGAATCAGTAATTAAATCTCCCAACAAAGAAAAACATAGGACCAGATGGCTTTACTGCCATATTCTACCAAATTTTCAAAGAAGAACTAATGTTAATTCTTCTCAAACTATTCCAAAAAATTGAAGATGAGGGAATTCTTCCTAACTCATTCTATGAGGCCAGTGTTACTCTGATACTAAAACCAGACAGACAAAACAACAAAATTCCTGGCCAATATCCCTGATGATCATAGACACAAAAATCCTCAACAAAATACTAGCAAACTGAATCCCACAGCCATCAAAAATATAATACACCATGGTCAAGTGGGATTTATCCCAGGGATGCAAGAATAGTTCAATGTATATAAAGCAATAAAAGTGATACATCACATCAACAGAATGAAGGACAAAAACCATATAATCATCTCAATTGATGCAGAAAAATCTTTGATAAAATTCAACATCCCTTCATGATAAAATAAATCTCAACAAAGTAGGCATAGAAGGAACACACCTCAACATAATAAAGGCTATACCTATATGACAAACCCATAGCTAATATACTGAATGGGAAAAAGCCGAAAGTCTTTCCTCTAAGAACTGGAATAAGACAAGAATGCTTACTTTCACCACCCTTGTTCAACATAGTACTGAAAGTCCTAGCCAGAGCAGTCAGGCAAGAGAAAGAAATAAAAGGCATCCAAATTGAAAAAGAGTAAGTCAAATTGTTCTTCTTTGCAGATAATATGATCTTATATCTGAGCGAAGACACAACCTGTTGAATGGGAGAAAATATTTGCAAACTATTTATCTGTATATCCAGAATATACAAGGAACCCAAACAACTCAATGATGGAATAATAATAATAATAATAATAATCCCATTAAAATGGGTAAAGTATGGCCAGGCCTTGTGGCTCACACCTGTAATCTCAGCTCTCTGGGAGGCTAAGGTGGGAGGATTGCTTGAGGCCAGGAGTTCTAGACCAGCCTGGGTAGTATAGTGAGATCCCATCTCTACAAAATATAAAAAAATTAGCTGGGTGTGGTGGCATGTGCCTGTGGACCCAGCAACTTGGGAGGCTGAGGTGTGAGGATTGCTTGAGGCCAGGAGTTCTAGACCAGCCTGGGTAGTATAGTGAGATCCTATCTCTACAAAATATAAAAAAAATTAGCTGGGTGTGGTGGCATGTGCCTAAGGTCCCAGCAACTTGGGAGGTTGAGGTGGGGGGATTGCTCAAGTCCAGGAGTTCAAGGCTGCAGTGAGCCGTGATTGCATTGCTGTGTTCAGTCTGGATGACAGAGTGAGACCCTGTCTCAAACAAAAAAATATATGCAAAAGAATGAGCAGACATTTTTCAAAAGAAGACATACAAATGGCCAACAGATATATGAAAAAATGGTCAAGATCACTAATCATCAGGGAAATTCAAATCAAAGTCATAATGTATTATCATCTTATCCCAATAAGAATGACTATTATTAAAAAGATGGAAAATAACAGATGCTGGCAAGGATGTGGAGAAAAGAAAACTCATATGCAGTATTGGTGAGAATGTAAATTAGTACAGCCTCTATGGAAAACAGTATGGCGATTTCTCAGAAAATCCAAAATAGAACCATTAATACCATACAACCCAACAATCCCATGACTGGGTATTTATCCAAAGGTAAGGAAATTAATGCATCAATGGGATACTTGCACTCCAGGTTTATTGCAGCACTAATCTCAGTAGCCAAGATATGGAAGCAACCTAAGTGTCCCTCAGTGGATGAGTGGATAAAGAAAATGTGGTATATATACACGCAATGGAATATTATTCAGCCATAAAGAGAATGAGATGCTGTCATTTGCATCAACATAGGTGGAATTGGAGGTCTTTATGTTAAGCGAATAAGCCAGACACAGAGAGATAAATATTATATGTCCTCACTCATATGTGGGAGCTAAACAAGTAGATCTCGTGGAGGTGGAGAGTAGAATGATAGATACCAGGGGCTGGGGAGGGTATTTTTATGTGGGGAGATGAAGAGAATTGGTTAATGGCTACAAACATACAGTTAAAAAGAAGGCATAAGTTATAATGTTCGATATGGAGTAGGGTGACCATAGTTAAGAACAATGTGTTGTACATTTCAAAGTGGCTGGAAAGGAGGACTTGAGATATTCCCAACACATAGAAATGATAAATTGTCAAGGTGACGGACATCCTAAATAACCCAACCTGACCCGTACACATTATTTGCATGTAATAAAATATCACATGTACTCCGTAAGTATGTACACATATTAAGTATCAACAAACAAATGAAAGGTAGTCATGCCATGCTGTGGGCTAGGAAATTCAAGATCAATGTGTTCATTTAATGGAGGAAGAAACTGAGGCAAGAGCAGTTGGAAGTCTTGGGGGAAGGTCACGAAGTTTTAAGAGACATTTGAAGGGAGAGAAATAAATCTTGGGTTTGTATGCTCCAACCTTAAACTCAGAAAAATCTTATACCTTCTGACTTTCTTATGGTTTCTTGCTTATATTCGTAAATAAGAAACACATTCTGGGGAAGAAACCCTTCCCCTCAGTCGGCTGTCAGGACGCTTCTAGCTGAGATTTTGCCGGGGCTTTGGCTCTCCTGGATTCCTGGTCTCTGCCTTGTGTAACTCTTGGATCTTTAGCTCACTGAAATCCCTTGTGTAAACCTGTACGTTGCAGAAAAATCAACATCCTTTCAAACATGTGCAGGGATTCTTGGGAGTGATTTCCGTTTCTCCTAGTTGCCCTGTCTTCATATTTTGATTTTGTTGAGTCTTGTTTATTTGACTCCTATGTTTGTTATCCTTTTCCCCTGTTGTCTCCCTGTCCTCGTCAGCCATGACCCTAAGTAATAGTTTATATCCTGTCCAAACTCTGTGTTCAGTGGCATCGTGTTGGTAACTTGGAAATGACCATAGTGGGAGCATTTACACCAGGGAAACTGGGAAACACCACAAGCCAGGCTTTTGTTCCCAGAGAGCAAGTCGCGAAGCACTGGCCGGCACACGCACACCTCCCTGGAGCAGATGCTGCCACTGAAAGGGGGATGTAGATCTGCTGTGGCCAAGAGGAGCGGCATCACCGTTGGGCATCACAGACAGAATAAGGATGGACTATTATTAATAACTCTTCTCGTTCATGAAACTAACCCTTTATTATCCCTGCTTCCATACATTGGGAGCTCCTTTCTTTTGTGTTTGGGCTCTGGCCTCTCACTGGGTGGCTGGGAAGAGTAAGGCTCAAGTCACTCCTCTTCTAATTTTGCCCACAGTTTGCACAATGCCAGGGAGTGTCCCTCACAGGGCATTGTGTCCCAGAGCATGTGGATGGAGATGCTTGGCCTGGTGCAGGCAGTGGTGTCGAGTCCACACCCCCGGTCCCAGTGGTGACCTGTTACCAGGTCTGCCTTGGTTCTGCAGCGCCACAGTATTGAGGCACAGACTAAACTGAGGGGCACAAAGTAAATATTTCACTGCAGCAGCATGTATGAGCCTCTGTGTTCCCAGGCAGACTGTCAACAGAGCTAACGTGAAGATCGCTGCTGTTCCTGCTGTGCCAGCGTCCTGGGCTTTCTCTCTGGGAGTCCCCAGAGCATCCCACAGCTGGGACTAGTGCATGGTGAGCCACGAAGCTGGGATTCATTCTTCACCTTGATGAGCCATGCACAAGAGATGGAAACTTGTGCTATCTCTGTTTTTCTACCTGTAAAATGAGTACAATGTTCATTGGCTTTTCTGTCTTTTATAACAACCCCAACAGTACTCATTACCTTATTTCATCGTTATACCATCCCGCTATGCTAATAACCATAAAATAGTTTGAGCAGCTACCACTGATTGGTTCCTTTTTATCTACCCTCACCATCCTGGGCGCTTTACACAGATTACCCTGTTTAATGGTTATGGGACCCTTATGAGATGGGTGCTGCTATCATCCCAGTTTCTGGAGAGGGGAACAAGATCAGCTCAAAGATGGATGTGATTTGTCCAAGGTGTCACGGAATTTGGTAGATTCAGGATTTGAACCTAATACGGGACTTTAAAACCTGCATTCTTAACCACTGCTGCCTCACTGAAAAATGAGAGAAAGATGGGAAAGTGTATACAATGCTGTATTTTGTACCTCTCATAGACAGGTGCCTCCTCCTTTTGGTCCTTGGAGTGTCCGAGGAGCACAGAGTTCCCTGGGGTGGGGGTGCAGTTTGGACGTGGCTGCTTCCCTGCTCTGCACCCCCACTTCTCCCTGAGTTGGTTTTCTGCAGACCCCAGGGAGTGAGGAGCTTCTGCCAACTGCAGTCTTAGGCTGCAGCACTCCGAGGGGATTAGCACCGTGTAATCCACCGTGTATAGACCAAACCCCAGTGTCACAAAACAAATATTTCACATTTCATGTTAAATCATATCCAAAAACAAGTGTGAAGAATTGGGATTAAGTGAGAAACACACACTTCAGGGATTGAAATGGGGTCTGATCAGGGTGAATTCCAACAGGCACCCTGCCCTGTCCCACCTTTTCTGGGGGAGTCCGGACATCCCGTCCTGTGTGCTGATTGCGTGGCAGATGTGTGGAACATCGCAGGGTGGCGAGGTGGGCGGGTGCGGGGACTGTGCTGGTCACACCCGGCCTTCCAGGCTCAGGGAGATAAAGTGGGGTTTTGGGCTCAAGAAAAGACATTTCTCTGTGCATAAAAATAAGCAGAAAAAGGAGAGTAGTGCAAGGCATAGCGTCACTCAGTCGTGGAGTGACGAAGAGCCGCACAGGCTGGCCAGTGTAACCGGATGCTCGTCCTCACGGAGCAGCGAGCATGCCAGTGTCTTGGTGGCCGTCATAAGCAATGCACGGAGCTCTGCGAGAACCCACACTGCTTGCTTTCATCCTGGGGCTTAGTGGTTTCTATATGAGTGGGTGTGTGTCACATGTCACCATCGCAGGGTGGCCCTGGTGCAGAAGCAGGACCCGAGCACATCCTCCCTACATTTCCTGGGTTTCCCAGCTGTGAGCTGGAGTTACAGTGGTCTCAGAGAAATGCAGTGCTCTGGATGCCCAGGGAAGTGGGCCCGGACCCCGGGGTTGGGGAGAGGACACACACCACTGCCAGTCAGGGAGCCCAGTGCCCAGGGGAGGGGACAGGGGACAGCTGAGGCCGACTGGCGAGCAGATCCGCAGGGCTCTGCCTGTGCTGGAAGGAGGCAGCTTGTTTTTAGTTCCTCCCTCCTTATAGTGCTTGAGTGTTTGCTTATTTAACTAAGAGATGATTGAGTTTTTTTTTTTAATGTTGTAATTCTATAGCAAACACTGTAGAATCACTTTGTGAAAACCAATTTTTTTTTCAATTCAGGTTTCTGTACGAGGTTTCCCTGACGCTGTGTGTGCCTGACACATAAATAAGGGACAGCCCTGTGAATCCAGGTAGTGCAAGACATGTTATCGACTGCCCAGGAATGTCCGGGTTCCCCTTCCTGGTCACTCACCCAGGCTTCAGTGACAGGGCGGGGTCCCCCATTAGAGGGGGCTCGCTGGTCCTTGGATGCCAGCATCATGACCCCAACCCTATCCAGTAGGATTTTGCAGAAAATGTGGCTCTCGTTTACCCCATGGATTCGGATCTCTGACAAGGCCCCCATGTGCTCACACCTAGGCGGGGCAGGGCAGGGCGGGGCGGGGCGGGGTAGGGAAGGGTGGGGCAGGGCTTCTCCTCTGCACCTCCCTCAGCCCCAGCTCCTGTCTGCTCCCTTTGCATGATCTGCAGAACTTCACTGCTAATTGTACTGCTTGGGTTGCCACAACAAAGTACCACAGGTTGGGTGCCTTACCCAGCAGAGATTTCTCACAATTCTGGCATCTGGAAGTCTGACATCAACGTGCGGCAGGGCTGGTTTCTTCTGAAGCCTCTGTCCTGGGCTTGTAGATGGCTGTCTTCTGCCTGCGTCTTCGCCTGGTCGTCCCTCTGTGTGTGTCTGTGTCCTAATCCCCTCTTCTGATAGGCCCCCCAGTCATGTTGGGTCAGGGTCCCACCCTAATGACCTCAGTTTACCTTAGTCACTTTTTTAAAGATACATCTCCAAGTACGGACACATTTTGAGATCCCAGGGGCTGGGACTTCAACACATGAATTTTGTGGGGCCGTGACTCAGCCATTAACACTAACCAAATAGAAATGGCCAAGTTGCCAGGGGATAGTGACATGTAGGTGGCCGGGAGTGGGACTGTGGGGACAGAGAGACCACTCCTGTGTTAGCCCCAGCCCACCTGACCGCTGTCTACACACCTTTGTTCATGTGACCTTGTCCTACCCTCTGCCTGGCCATGTACCCCTTCCTCCTTCTGTCTGTGCCGACTGGCCCTGACCCCATGCGTGCCTGCTCTCTACCTGGAGCTCCCGGAAGAGTGGTCTTGGCTACCCTGAAATTCCACTTCAAATTTTAATCCTTTTAGCTCAAGGTATAGACTCCTGTAAAAAATTGCTTCTGCCTTTATGCCGTCATGGTGCTCTGTGGTGGGGCCTTGAACCTGAGGGCTGGCTGTGGTGGCAGCTGAGGTGTGGGCTGGGGTGCCTGGAAGGGCACAGGGAGTTCCCGAGCCTGCGGTGGGGGCAGGAGCCCCCCAGCCAGTCAGGAGTGGCCAGGCCAGGTCCAGCTCACCTGGCCTGTGTTTTCAGGGGCTGCTCCCCCATTGGGGGACCCTGTGCTCACACCTCATTCTCCCAGCACAGATGAACTTCACTTCGATGCAGCTGGAGGTGAGGGTCCCCTTTCCCCCTCAGTCTCCTGATGCTACTGAGCAAACCTGGCATTTATAAACATTGGAGTGTGATTCCTGGTGTGTTTCCGCCTCCTTGTAAAAATGTGGCCTGTTCAAGAATGGACGTTTTGGCATGGAGGTTCTGAATTCTGGAAGCGGCTGATGTGTGGATGCGGGTGGGTGTGGACGGAGAATACCATGTCAGAACTGCCCGGTGTTTCAGGTGTCAACAGGACAGGCAGCATGTGACCTGGGGCCCAGAAGTTGCTTGTCTTCTCTTCTGACCTCTCCAAGTGACAGTGCTTTGTGAACTGTAAGGCAGTGGCTCTCCCGGGTGGTCCCCGGACCTGCAACCTTAGACACCCCTGTGAGTTGTTGGAAGTGTACGTGTGGCACCTCTGATCACATCCCGTGGGTCAAAACAGGTCCCATGGGCAAATCCCAATGAGGGGATTGGGGGGGGCTGGGCAGATAAAGAAGGGCAGCAATAATTAGGATTAGGGCCCCTTTCCATAGGCCCTTGGAGAGTTTTGAGTGTACATGTGGCTGGTGGGAACAGAGTCAGGTCTGTTCTGAAAGGTGTTGTGATTGGGTGGAGGCAGGTGCAAGAGAAAGTAAGTGGGGCGAGGAGGAGGCTCACCACTGTGCTCCAGTGGAGGGGATGTCGCCTGGGGGTTCGGATGGAGAGAGGAGAGTTGAGAAAGATTTTGAAGGCAAAATGAATAAGCTTGGTGATCAATACAGGGTGTGTGTGTGTGGGGGGGGCGTGAGTGTTAAGGACAACCCCTTGGTTTGTGCCTTGTGTAGCTGGAGATGAATGTGGTTGACAGAAAGTATCATGAGATGGTTCCATTTGAGATACTTTGGAACCATCCATGTGGTTCTATCATGCCAAGTAAGTAGCTGGGCATTTACTACATTATTTGTATGAAAACTTTCTTTTTTCCCAACTTCCTTTGGAATATTACCTACAAGTTACTTAGTGGAACTTTCTTAGTGGAAATAACCTTTGTGTTATCGTTGTGTCACTCTTAGCATACAAAGATATTAAAATAAAACATTGTTCGTGGGTAACAGATTTTTCCTACTTTTGTCTTAGGTTCTTTAGCAGAAGCAAAAGCACTTTTCCTTTATATTTCCCATTTATTGGTACAAGTGTTTCTGCTTAACCACAAACTAGAGAACACGCCTCCTTTTCCTTGGTAACACGTTGGGTGGGAGCTGAGGGAATCAAAGTGTGAAAATCAGACAGCATCTCTTCCCACCACTGTGTCTGCAGACCTCCCAAACCGAGGCATGGTGCTAAATACCTCCAGCATTTTCATATCAGAAAATTGGCAAATACAGTCAAGGACAATGAGCAGCTGAAATTACAAAGGGCTCTTGGACCACGGAGACAGATTTTAATCCTTTTAGGATCAGCCAAGCTTTTCTGAGTGTTGCTTTATCTTATGGAAATAACTAGAGTTGAAGAAAATTCGGTATTCAGAATACAAAACAGGATGGATCCGAGCTTCCTTTCTTGTTTCCCTCAGTATTCCTGGAGTAAATACGGTTTCAGAAAACATGCCATGTGATTTAAAAACACATTTTGGCTGAAATCTTGGCAACACCTCCCCTTCTCCAACTCCTGCCCTTTCATACATGAGTGGAGTTATTGGACCAACATCACAGATCTCATGGAATGTCAGATATCTCTGCAACCTCAAATGAAATTTGGAAATACCCGGGCAGAGTGTTTGAGTAAGAATTGGGGTATTATGTCTTCCCATCTGAATGCCATCCAGCAAACTATTTTTCAATTTTGGTCAAAACACATCAGAAAATTAGTACACTCAAGATTCCATATTACTCCTAAATGTAGGTCCAACAAGTCACAGATACAACTCAACAAGTCTTTGTTTATTGGACATGAGCCCCAGGAAGGCTGGTCCTCTTCATGTTGCCTCCTCAAAGCATCTGTCTCAGGACAAAAGAAGGTGCCCAGATACGACCTGTTGAAATAAATCAGTAGTCTGAGCTTTGGTTTGGGGAGAGAGTACAATACCCCTCTGAGAGCGGCTTCCACCTGCTGGGCTGGGGAAGGGGTTTCCCATGAGCTAATTTACCTCAGCCATAGCTTGGCTCTGATGCAGTGAAGCTGAGCTTGAACTCCAGCTGTGGCTTCCCAGCTGTGTAACCCTGAGCTGGTTTACATAATCTTTAAACCTAATTTCCTCACAGAGTGTATGCAGGGATTAAATGATATACAAAAAGCACATAGATAACTAATAATAGTCACCTCAATAATGGGAACTCGATAAAACCCATAATGGCTTTGTTTATAAAACACAGGTAGGTGTGAGAAATAGCCCACTTGTGAAATTAATCCCCAGTTGCCTCCAGAATCTGCTGGTAGGTTGTGCAGATGTGGGCAATGGAACCTCAGCTCAGACTCCTCCTCTGAAAGGTGAGGACCAGCGTTACCCTCCATTTGCCTTGTAGCATTTTTCTGGGTATCGACTTATAAGAAAGAAAGTCCCAGAATGTTATTCATCCATAACAGGAATGAAGTTCTGCCATGTACCACATGGCAGAACCTTGGAAACATCATGCTAAATGAAAGATGCCAAATACAACAGGACAAATATTGTGTGACTCCACTTACATGAGATTCCTAGAATAGGCAGATTCATAGAGGCAGAAAGTAGAATGGTGGTTACCAGGGACCAGTTACTGTTTACTGGGGACAGAGTTTCCGGTAGGGAAGAGGAAAAAATTCCTGAGAGGGATGGTGGTGATGGTTGCATAATGACGTGAATGCACGCTGAACTGAACCAGAGGATGGCTGAAGTGGTAAATCGTATGTTATGTATACTCTACCTCAATAAAAAAAAATTGCAAAAAAAAAAAAGGTAAATATGGGAATGTAAAGTGAAAATTAAGGGTATAATATGAAATGTGGACTGTCTTTTTTGCAGGGTAAGAGAGACTTGAGGACAGAAAAGGAGGACATTGGGCTACTTGGCCTGTCTGGTGGTCCTTTGTGTTTTCTGGCTCTGACCGGGCGTGTGGAGGATCCCAGAACCGCAGTCAGAGGCCTGGCCTGGCCTTCCATTTAGTAGTCGTGACACTGTGAGCTCTGATCCTCATTTCCTCATCTGCGCAAGGAGGGGTCCACTCCCCCCAGCCCCACAGCAATATACATTTCTCAAATTTCATTTCAATTCTCAAATTTCATTCACTTTCTTTTGATCCAATTCTATTCTTTCAAATAATGTCATCTTTGCTTCCTTTTATGGACACAAGGGAGCAAATCATATTTGCTTACTAACCTAAATTAAAAAGAAAAAAAGTAAAGAACCACGTAGGTGTCTACAGATGCTGAAAAATACCCTTTCGAACAGTAAACGCCCCGGCGGGGCTGGTGCAGCCCAGGCCTTGGAGGGGGCAGCCTGTGCTGCTCTTCGGCGCCCTCTGGTGGCCCCTGCCCATCACGGTCACCGTCCGCCGAGGGCTCTGGGGCTGAGCCTTGGGCGGGGTGAGGACACTGGTCAGGGGAAGAGATTTATTCCGACGCACGTGTGTGAGGTGCTTCGGGGAGAGACATGGAAAATGACATCTCCCTATTCTGGAAGCCTCTCTGTTAGTGGCCAGTGATGAAGATGCCGGAAAGAAGCGGCCCATTCATTCTGTTTATGTTGTGTGATATTGTACCACAGAGGGCAACGCCAACGAGGATAAGAAGTAATTGAAACAAGCACTTCGGCTCCCTTGGCAGGAATTCACTCATTAGCCATATACCTATCTTACAAAGAGAGATTAGATAAATTAGAGATTAAAGAAAGTGGAACAGATGTTTTTCCTCAGATAAGCATCACTGTATAAGAAAACTCCAGAGAGCGAGGACCGGTGCAGGAAGCCCGAAGGCGCGCCCTTCTGGTACTTGCGCGCCTTGAGAGGGCGAAGAAACACTGTGGGGGAGGGGACAGGGCCAGCGCAGGGTGACCCCAGGCAGCAGCTGACACATCCCTTGTCCCCTAACCGACGACAGCGCCTTCCATTTCGTGAGGCCTGCTGGTGCTCTGTGTACTTTGGGGACATTGTCTTCAATCCTGTGGTAGCGGTGCGTGGCCTTGCTGCCTCACTTGACAGACGAGGAGGGGCCAGGCTCCGAGAGGCCTGTGACTGGACCGAGACCCGGGACGCCGTGCTCCCAGCCGGCAGTGACTGGGCCCGTGGCGGCGCGGCCTCCCGGTCTCCCGTCAGCAGCGCGGCTGCGCACGCGCACTTGAGCTGCGATTCCACGCGCCGGGGCGCTGTGGCGGTGCTCAGGTTCAAGGTGGGCAGCCGTGCTGTGGAGCGCTGGTTCTCAGGCGCCGGGCAGCTTAGCAAACGACACCACAGAGGCCCGGACGACAGCCCCACCCGGACATAGATGTCACCGGCCTGGGCGGGCCGGCACTGCTCCTGGCGGCGCTCAGGCCTGAGTTCTCCTCATGCCCGCGGCCTGCTCCGGGTGAGGAGCGGGCGCGAAGACGTCCCCGACCCGACGCGGAAGTCGGAATTGGCAGCGGCGAGCGCGCAGGCCCCACGCGACCCTGGCGTGGTGTCGCGCTCACCCAGCCGGCGTGGGCCCGACATCCGGTCTCCGCCACGTGGCTGACCAGGCCGGCTGCGGCCTTCCGGGTGGTTTCATTTCCCTCTCAGAGGGAAGAGACAGCGGATAACCCACGGTCCCTCCGCCCCTGTGGACCGCGCTGTGTCTGGCAGTGAGTCCGCGCCGCTCGGCTCCACGGCGGCCCACGGACACGCAGGGAGGCGAGCGGGCCGGTCCTGCGAGGAGCCTGGCGCCGCCGGCTGGCACGTGCGGCCGCCGAGCAGCCCGCCGCCCACGGCTGCAGCTCGACTCTACCCCGCCGCCGCTTCTGCTCAGGCTCCCGGCTGGCAGGGCCCCAGCTCCGCCGCCGCCTCCCCAGCGCCCTGCCTGTTCCTCTCCTGTGCTTAGCACGTTCTGTTTCGCGGTGCAGTTATTTCTGTACCTGTCTTCCTCTGTCAGTGTGCACGTCTGAATTTGTCACACTGCCTAGCACACAGCCTGGGGGAGGCTCCGCAGTCAGCGATCAATACAGTTGTTATGTAACGAACAGATGAAGGCGTGGATGTCTGTCAGAAATGGGGGTACGATCCGAAGACATCAGGCCTGGAAGAGGCTTCCAGGAGACACCTGAGGAGACTCAGGACCAGCGTGAGCCAGGTACTGTCTGGAGGGTGAGGACTGGATTTCTCCCCAGTCGTGATTTCCATAACCAGGCCGGGTCCCCTTATACCCAGCTGCTCTTTGATTAGGGGTCTTGCTGTTCTGGCTTTTCTGGGAGCTGTGACGTTGGCACAATTCCTCATATCTCCAACTTGTGACGCAGAGAGGTGGCCTTACATGTATGTGCCTTTTCATTCTCAGGGGTGCCTCCTCAAGCCCTTCCTCCCAGTTGAGAGGGAAGGCCCATTTCTCCCTGTAACAAAGCTTTACAAGGGCGTCTAGGTAGACGGCAAACTCACAGGAGAGACCTATTAGTAATGACAACGATAATATTTATTCAGTGGTTTGTTCATTTGTTTCTTAATCGGACAATGTTTATTGAGTATCTACTATGTACCAGACACTCGGTCTAATGAGTTAATAGGAAATTAAAGTACAAGCTATGAAGCTCTATGATTGGGAAGATATATTGCTGTGGAAGCCTTGAGGAAAAGCTCCCAATCCAGCCACGGGGAGGGCGGCAGCTGGAGTCTCCTGGGAGGGGCAGGGGCCTTGCTGAGAGCTGCATGATGCGCAGGGTTTCTGATGGGGAGGGAGAAGAGGATAGGAAGGAAACAGCTTAACTGAAGGCTTCAAGTTGAGAGGGGGCATATGTCTGGGGCGAGCCTGTCTCTGGCATGGTGAGTAAGTAGACACGAAATGTGGGCGAGGGATGGTGCTGTGTTCCCGAGTCTGAACTTCATTCTGGGAGTACATCCAAGGAGTCAGTAGGAGAGGGAGCCGCACAGACAAGGTTGTAAAGTATCTATGTATTGGGAAGCTTCAACGCATGTGTGTAAGTAGATGAATAATGGATTGAACTTCCATGTATCCCCTCACCCAGTTTGATACCCATCAATTCATGGCCTGTTTTATCTCTTCTCCCACTCACTCCCCTTCCCCCCTTAGATTATTTTCAAGTAAGTCATGGATACCATTTCTCTGTCAACATTTTATTATGTATCTGTGAAAGACAAGAACTTGTTTAAAAAATCCCAGAACCATAATATCATTGCCATTTCAAAAAATTAACAATTTCTGAATAACATCAACCACTCAGGCAGTTCTTAAATCTGCCCTGATTTTCTCCAAAAAAAAAAATGTTTTTACAGTTTATTTGAATTGGGATCCAATACGGTTCATACATTGCAATTGGTTGATAAGTCTCTTAAGTCATCTCTCTTTTTATTTCTCGGCAGGGTATTTGTTGAAGAACAGGGTTTCCTTTGTCCTGTTTTGTTCCCCACAGTTTAGATTTGCTTGTTGCTCCCTGGTGGTGTCTTTTAACATGTTCCTCTGTTCCCTGTAGTTACTATAAATTGTAGAGTGGATGAGATTCAGGCTTGGCTTTTGGTATAAGTAAACCTCACAGGTGGTGTCTTGGTTCATGGTACTTAAGGGTCAGTAATTTTTTTCATGGTGCCCCTAGGCCTAAAGAACAGGTCAGTAGATTAAGTAGTCATATTCAAACAGCTAGAACTCCCCTCCCCCAGTCCCTGCTGTTTACTGTGCTACTTTCTGTCTGTATGAATTTGACTGCTCTAGCTACCTCATATAAGTGGAGTGGAGTGATATACTATGTGTCCTTTTTGCATTTGGCTTTTTTCACTAAGCATGATGTTTTCAAGATTCATCCATGTTATAGCACATATCAGAATTTCCTTCCTTTATAAGGCCAAATAATATTCCATTGCATGGATACACCACATTTCGTTCATCCATTCATCTGTTGGTGAACATTTGGGTTGTTTTTAACCTCTTGGCTATTTTGAATAATGCAGCTATGAACATCGGTGTACAGGCATCTGTTTGAATTCCCATGTTCAATTCTTTTGGGTATATATAAGAAGGCACTTTTTATCACAGCAACCTGGATAACCCCGCCTCACTAATATATGACGTCATTGGAAGGAACATAGCTTGATCTAATGAGAAAAGCGAGAACTGCCTTGAGCTAGTAGTTTGGACAGCGATAGGCAGATGTTGGGTACTGTGTTTTCCTTCAAAAACTTAAAATCTTCTGTGGCAGCCCTGGGAGCTCCCAGCAGTGTCCAGGTGCCTCAGCCACAGTCAAGTCTGGGAATTGCAGGATTGTATTTGAAAAGACTGTCTGGGCTGGAGGGGGCTGAGGAGGCTGGGGACCCAGCCAGAGGCCTTGGTGGCAATGCAGGAGAGAGATGCAGGTGGCTGGAGCTGAGGCAGCTATATTGGAGAGGGAGAGAGTGACTGGAGTGATTGTCAGTAAGGCAAGTGTTCCCTTAGCGGACTGTACCTCATCCAGAGTCGCCAGGGCCTGTAGTTGACAGGAAAATGTTGTATGGTGACTGATTTTGGTCTCTAAATAGCAGTGGACCAGTCCATCCGGCCAGGCTGAGGCCAGGCATCGGGGCGACCTCTGTCACCATCTTTGAGGAGTTCTCGAATGCAGCGTCAATCCTTTTTAACCTTACAAGGTACTTGACATATAAACAAGTCTGGCAAATCAGCCGATTGTGCTTTGCCGTAGTCTGAATCTTCTGTCTGGAAGAGCAGAGGAGAGACAGTTGAGTGTTGTTGGCACCAGAGAGGTAACAAGTTTAATTTTGGGGTGGGGATCCTGACTTTGTTAGGATACTCTTATTTACTAGATCGGTAGAATTAAAATTTCCTTTGTTGTTAGAGATTCAGTAAAAAAAAAAATCCAGTGTTTTATCTAAATCTTTAATTCTTAATGGATAGTTGAAATTGCCTTAATGACTGGTAGACAGGAAACACTTGGGCTGATTTCTTCTGTTCTTGTTCCAAAAGTTACATACAGCTGCCACCGTTAAAAATGGTCATATGATCACAGAAGTGGCTCTGACGGAATCCAGGTGATATTCCCATATGATAAGATCAATTCCCTGCTAGACTTATATGTTGCTTTATTTGAAAGTCATTCTTTTTTTTTTTTTTTTTGAGACAGCGTCTTACTCTGTTGCCTGGGCTACAGTACAGTGGCGTCATCATAGCTCACTGCAACCTGAAATTCCTGGGCTCCAGCCATCCTCCTGTCTCGGCCTCCTAAGCAGCTGGGACTACAGGTGTGCAACACCATGCCTGGCTATTTTTTTTTTTTTTTAATTTTTTGTGGAGACAGAGTCTCACTATTGCCCAGGCTGGCCTTGAACTCTTGGCCTCCTGAAGTGCTGGGATTACAGGTGTGAGCCATTGTGGCTGGCCAGAAGTCATTCTTTAAAAGCAGCACTACTTTCTGTTGTATTATTATCCTGCAGTGAGGAGTCCAGACCTGGCATCATTAGCCATGTGAACCCTGTCCTTCTGTGAATGGGGATAGTTAACACCTGCACGGCCTCCCTCATTGAGATCATACTTGAGGAAGCTCCTTGCAAAGCATCAAGAGCCAGTTAGGCAATATCTTAAGTCAGGAATCTATGGCCTGGGTACCCCATAAACTGTTGCATGTCCAGGAAGCAGATGAGCAGCCATCTCCCCATGGGCGGCAGTCCCTGATGTTGTGTTTCCCAGCAGCTCCAAGTTCCCATAGCCCTCCTGGTGCGAGCAGAGTTAGTGCTGGTGCTAATAGTGTTTATTTTAGAGTCAACACATCCCCATACTTCATCATGCCACAAAGAGAGGCATTTAGGTTGGACCATTCCACAAATATTTATAGAGCACCTCCTAGGAGTCAGGCATTGTTCTACTTTCTGCCAACACCAGGAGAACAAATAGATATTGTCTCTGCTCATATGGGGCCTGTAGTGAGGGAGAGAAAGACATAAAAAAAATAGTAACAGCAAATAACCCCCACACTAATAAATAAGTGACTAAGAACTGTGACAAATGCTGCGAGGGAAAACGAGGAGTGTGAGGAGAGATTATAGCAGAGGGCTGGAAACAGGGAACGTTTCTCTGAGGATGTGGCTTTGGGGCTGAGAACTGGTGGAGAATCATGGAGATTTCAGCAAAAAGAACAGCCGTGTGGAGAAGATATGAGGGCTCACGTGTCGGGTTTAACCACCGAGGGGAGAGAGGCAGACGGTGCTCGGAAGGATGGCAGATGCTAGCCCAAGCCAGGCTCTGCAGGCCATCGGAGGTTTGGGTTTCATCTGACATGTGGTGGAAACCACAGAGGATTATTCAACAGGGGGGTGATGTGGCCCAAAGTGTACAAGGGTCAGTTGATGCTGTGTGGAGGGTGGACCAGAGTGGACCAAGTAGACACGGGCAACAGTTAGGAGGCTGCTGGGTCACCAGGTGGGAGGTGGCTGTGGCGGTAATTGGAAGGATCTGGGCTGGGCTAGATCCACAGGGTAGGGAGGGGGGCAGGAGGCTCCAGGGCATCGCCCGGGTCTCTGCTCCCTGCAGCCGAATGCAGGAGGTGCCACTTGCTGACGGGACGCCAGCACCCAGGCTTGCGAATTGTGTGAGTTTCCTTGGGCTGATGTAACAAAGTGCCACAAACCAGGCGGCTCAAAAACAACAGAAATTTATTCTCCTACAATTCTAGAATCCAGAAATCTGAAATCGAGGTGTCAGCAGGGCCTTGCTGTTTCTGAGACCTCTGGGAGAGGTTCCTTTCTCACCTCTTCCAGCTTCTGGTGGCCTCGTGGCAGCATCGCTCCAGTCTCTGCGTCCATCTCCATGTGGTGTTCTTCCCCCTGTGCCTGTGTCTTCACATGGTCATCTCTTTACAGAGGTATCAGTCACACTCGATTAGGAGCCCACTGTACCCCAGGATGATACCATCTTAATCAATTACCCTTCACCAACCCTATTTCCAAGTAAGATCACATTTCAGAGGTCCTGGGAGTTAGGACTTCAAAATATCTTCTTTTTGGGACACAATTCAACCCATTATGGCGTATCACCATTGAGATGCACGTAGACCTCCAGGTCAAGATTGGCGGTTGGCATTCAGAAATGTGGTCTCGGTGTAGATACAACATGAAAATGGATGAGATCCCCTGGGGAGAGAAGGTAGGGGGTGAAGGAAGAGGGCCCCAGACTCAGTCCTGAAGACCTACAGAGGCCTAGGAACTTGCAAAGTAGGCTGAAAAGGGAAGGGAATTATGAACATCGAACCTTGTTTTCTTCTACAAACTAGAAAGTTTCTTGTCTGAGACCTGCTAAGGTCTTAAGAATTCTGGATTTCAGAAGTTGGATATATATTACTACTTACTTTTACTCATAATCAATGATTAATGCAATTCAGGCTGTTACTATTTTAAAAACTTTCATTAATCCTTTTGTAATGTGAGTACTCCTTTTCTAATGAGAACATTCCACCACTTAACACATTATATTTTGAGTTTATAATTTCATCTATCAGTGGCACCCACTGAAGCCTCTCTTGCTGTCCTGGCTTCTGGGAGGTAACAAAGGACACTATTATTCCAAAGCCATTGATAATTGAGATGCACAGTGAAATGAAAATGGACAGTTGTACAGAGGCCAGAACAAAATGGGCACATTTCCATGCTGTCTGCCCACTGGGTAGAACCTCCTTTAAAACAAAATAATGTGATTGTTCAGGATCTTGATTGAAGTTGAGTGGGTGCCAAGGTGGAAAGGGGGTAGGAGCAAACACTTGGTGAGTCAACGTGCTCAGTCCCTCCCAAATGCTGTCCTGGGGTGGGCAGGAGTGTGGTCCTCACGCTACAAATGAGGATGTGGAAGCTCTAAGAAATTAGGGATCTGCCTAAGATTACACAGCAGAGCCAGGATTTTTTTTTCTTCCTCAAAGTTTACCCTCAATGTAGTTTAACTGACTGCTGAAGGAAGCTTTCTTAGGCCCATCTAAGTCACATTTACGAGGCATAGAGGCTGATCAGGCTGTGGAATAAAGGCACAGTTCTTACCTAGCCCAGGGCAGCCGAACCGGGTGGGTATTGAGTCTTTGTGGATCATCGGGGGGATGTTGGGATCTTTTATCTGCAAACACCGCTAAGTGTGTCCAGGCACACCATTAAGCCTTCTGAATCAAAATCTTCTGCCTAGGGGTGGGAGAGATTTTTATTTTGGAAGAGATCCCTGGCGGTTTTGATGTACACCCTTCTTTCAATAGACAACAGTCTCTGCAGGACCCTTGGGTTGGAGGTGAGATGCTGATTGAGTTGGCCTTTAGTTTAGCCTTTCTCAAAGGTCTGGTTAGGCGTGAGATCCTCTGAAGCTTAAAGTTAAGACCTAGCAAGCCTTGCTTTCCCCAGGCGGGTGACTGCAGCAGTAGCCTTAGTTACAAGGTGCTTTGGCGGGGCTGGGCATTTGGCTGCCTGAGCAGAACTGGAGGTAACAGGCAGAGCAGCCAGAGAGACCTGGGCTTGATACCAGCTCTGCTGCCTGTGACTTGGGGCAGATTATTTAACTTCTTTGAGGCTCATTTTTTCACATCTGAAAATGGGGGTATCTCTTTCATAAGGTTGAGGATATCATGAAATAATGGAAAGCACATTGCCTTGCTGGGGTGATCAACTCATCCCGTTTGCTAATATGCAAGGAAATACAAAACTCCCCTTATCAGGTGGTTCTTTCTCATTTTATTGGTGAACACGGCAAGGTACAGGGCTTCTAGAATCTAAATCCTCCCCATATAGGAGCTTAGGCAGGTTAACAATGCCCCTAGTAACGATTCCCAGTTCTATGCAAGGAAATACAGAGCTACCCATGAGCTATCTATGTGCAGAATTAAGCTCCTAAAATTGTGCTAAATTATTTGATTTAAATACTGGTCCATCTAGGGATGAAGACCTAGGCAATGTAGATTCCCATTAATAATGAATGATTTGCTGTATTCTAATCCTGTTAAGCATACAGTTCCTCTGCAAATGTATTAGTGGTGATGTGTGTTTGTGAATTAAGCCCTTAGTGTATCAGGTTTATGAGCCTAATTGTCTATTCAAAAGGCTATCACTTTATCACGTCATGAAAATTAAAAAGGTCCCTTTTGTTGGAGTGTTTTGTTAATCCTCTGAATGATATTTTCTTTCTTTCGCATTTTCTTTTTATTGAGCTTTATTATGATTTAAATGCAACTGAAGCAAATCCTGCCGTTACACTGAAATTGATTATTAAAATAACACTGATAATTATACATAGGTACTAGAAAATAACACATATGGTGCGCCTGCAAGAAGATTAAACATTCTCCCCGTCGCCTCCCCAGATTATGCTAAAAAGATGCACAGCACTAAAAATAGGAGAATTGTACAATATATCTCTGAAATGGGTTAAAGATTTAGTGACTGTTCTACTTCAAGGAAGTTTGAGTGATTTTCACTAAAATTATCATCTGGATCCCAAAATGACATCTAATGAGAAAGGTATGAACAATTCATTTGACGATATCTTAATATTAGGTACTTATATGGTTGGCAAGTCTTTCCTATTTAGCTCCTTTATTCATTTTCTTCTAACTATGTCTTTTTCTCTTTGAAAGAAAAAAATTCTTTCAGATTAAAAAATTCTGGTGCCTGGTCTCTGTCGCAAAATAGTACTCAGGGGAAAGTTTTAGCTAAATTCTACTTGGCTTGTATTTGAACACCAAAAGGATCCATCTGTCTTTTTTGAAAGTTAAAAAATAACCTTTTCTTTTAGTATGTGTTTAGACAACTCAAAGGTATCTTTGTTTTTAAACTTCAACTGACTAAGGACTTGTAACTGCTTTGTTTGAAGACATTTGCTTTTGAACAGTGAAGTTTGGGGAGTTGAGAAAGTGCACACTTAGCACTTCCCGGCACCTGCCCTCCCCCCTTGCAGGATGTTCAGAGAGATAGGGCCTGCGTGTCTGCAGCAGTGGACAGAGGGTGACCATTTAACTCTGTGCAGGCCAGGAGATGGCCCTCAAGGTGCAACCTGGAAGAGATGGGACTGGTTTTTCAAATGTTGAATGTTTTTCCTTTCAAAAATAATTTCAAAGATACTTATGTTGAGAGACTAAACATGTATTCCAGTTAGGCTCCAATAACAATTAGACTTATCGAGTCCAAAGATGGAAGGGACCTTCCAGGCTGTCATCTAGTCCAGACACAATATATGGATGTCTTTATGGTATGACAGCTTTTTTCTAGGAAAATTGATTTGGTGTTTAAAAATTGTTTAACATCAGCTGGAGCCAAATTCAATAAATAAGGTGGCTCAGAGGAGTGGAGAGCTGCCGGTTTTGCCCATTTAGCATTTGCTGCTCCCTGCCTGTCCTTTAGGGAAAGCATACCCCCGACTCGGAGTCCACATGGCTTGCACAGGCCGGACCCCCCTCACTCTCTGGGAGGGGGTGGATGCCCCAGCTTCAGCCAGGCAGGAAATTCGGTCCTCTCCTCTGTAGCGATTGTCCAGAAGGACTGACCATGACCCAACAAGCCAGTGAGAGTTGGACCCAGACCTTGTGACTTCTTGGGGTGAGAGGAGAGGGAGAACCAGGACTGCTGGCTGCCATCTTGCCCACGAGGAGAGCCTATCGGAGAATGAAACAAGTACAGAGGAAGGCAGGACCGAGTGGGGAGAAACCAAGGCAGCCCACCCTGCCTGCACTGGACTTTTCAGTCCTCTTGTTTTTCATCTGTTTGTTTTGTTCGGGCCTGTTTGAACTCATACATCAAAGGATTCTGTCTGACATTGTCACCAAACTAGATAAAATACTTTAGGAAAAAAACATTTGAAGTAAAGTAATAGAATGATATTCCTGCATGTCTCAGAAGCAGACTCCAAAGGCAAATGCCGTAAAAAGAAGTTAACTATTGTTTGGCGTCCACACTGGAGAACCCGTATGGCCATCATTGGGTGGAGTGGCGTCGATGTGCAGGGAAGCACAGGGCATGGTCTCTAGACTTACAGAGACATGATTTTACATTCTGCTGGAAAAGAGAGACTCTATATTTGCATATAGTAGGTGTTCTATCATGTCAGATCTTTATCCTAAGCCCTTATATGCTACAGACCAGCCTCTACTCCCCCAATCCTGAATTAGTAAAAGTCTGTTTAGGTGTTGGGAGGATGTGGACAGGAAGAAGCACAAACCACAGTCCTGGAGGGGGTGTAGTTACAGATTGCCATGTCACCAGTAACCCCAGACCTTCTTGGCTTAAAATAACCTGCATTTGCCATCTCATAGTTTCCAAGCCACAGGAGTTTGGGCTTACAAGGCTACCATGAAGGTGTTGGTCAGGCTGAATTCCTATCTGGACTTGGGGGATCTCTTTCCAGCTCGTGTGGTTGGCAGAATTGAGTTACACGTGACTGTGGGGCTGAGGTCCTGTTTCCTGGGTGGCTGTCAAGTGGGGCTGCTCTCCACATCTTGCCAGGTGGCCTTTATACAACATGGCAGCCTATGGTCTTCAAGCCCACTGTATTAGTTTCTTAATGCTGCTGTAACAAAGTTGGTGCCTTAAAATACCACCAACGTATTATTTCCTACTTTCCAGGTGTCATATGTCTGGGTGTCACTTGGGTCAGCTGCTTTCTCTGCTCTGGGTCCCGCAAGGTGCCAGAGGTTCTGAGGAAGCAGCAGCTTCCAGGATCATTCAGGTTTTGGCAGGATTCAGTTCCTTGTAGTTATAGGATAGGGGTCCCCTGGCTACCTTCTGGCTGGGTGTCAGCCAGGACTGCCCTTGGCTCCTAGAAGCACTTCTCTGGACCCTGCACATGGATCCTGCATCTCAGCACCAGCAAGCACACCTCGAATCCTTCTTATTCTGACTTTGCGTCTCCCTGGCTCCAACTGGAGAAAGTTGTCTGCTTTTAAGGCCTTATGTGATTAGACTGGACCTCTCTGGATAATCCAGAATACTCTCCTGGTTGGGGGTCTCTTAATTACATCTTACTTATACTCTTAATTACATCTGCACAGTCTTTTTTGCCATGTCACAGGTTCTTGGAATTAGACATCTTGTCTAATCGTGGACATCTTTGTTGTATTATTCTCTACACCAGTTGGCAAGGGAATAATCTCTCATTCTAGTCCGCCAAAATGGAGTCAAACGTAGTGTGACAAAGTCACAGGAAGGACTATCCAATCACCTCTGCCGTTTTCTCTGGGTGAGAAGTAAGTCACAGGTTCTGTCCGCACGCAGTGGAGGGCGTGGCCCAGTGGACTCAGCCTAGGGTGTGTCCTCCGCTGAGCTGGAGGCTAGAGGCATGGGGTTCTTGGTGGCCTTGCAGGTGAAAGGCCAGGTGGCCTTTCAGACTTGTGCTACAGTGAGGGAGGGAGGCTTTCTTCCAACCTTTCCAGAGTCGTCTTTCCTCACTGCAGGTCAGCTTCAGGCAGCTGTCTCTTGCCAGACTCTCCCATGTCTTCATTTGTTACTGTTTTCCCCCACCTATGTGGGGGTTCTGCTGGGAATTTTGAGATTGCCATGGAGCAGACTGGCCAGGCCTTAGTTATATAATGTAGACCTGCAGAATCTATCACATCAGCCTGGGAAAAGTGAGTCTGAGGTTTAGGTGGGGGAATTATTGGTGCTTGAGGGTTGTGCTGGAGGACATATGATGCTCCCTGCAGGGGCCACTGCCTGCTCAGTATAGCCTGGGGAGGGGACTGAGATGCTGAGAGGAGGGAGGGGGCAGTGTGGTCCTTCCTAGAGGGGAGACACCCAAGGCAGGCATTTAGAGTTGCCACCCAGGGGTCACTGGTTGGTTGTTCGTTATCCATAGCCTTGTTTTCGTTGGTCGCATTTCTCAAATCCCTTCTCTTCATTTCTCTAAAAGTGATTTGCAAATTCAGACATTTCTTACTGACCTTCCTAAGCATACGCTGGGCACCACAGACAAATCCCATCTTTCTGAGCTGAAGCCTTGGCTGTAGGCTCAGTTACTGAAAACCGCGTCTCTTTGTTAGTAGAGGTTTATCACACCCACAGCAAGAAGGAACACAAAATGCCATTAAATGTCAAAATACAAAAGTGTTTCCTGCGTTTATATTCTCCAACTTAATTATGTTCCTCCCCAAAATAGTGATACTTATTTTGTATCCTTTCAGAAATAGATTGTTTTGCATTTTGTCTTATCTAGAAAACAACTAGTTTTGTACAACAATTCTTAGCAAAAGTATCCCGTCTCCTAAGCTGTTCGCTTAATCGGAACTATCTATTCTATTTACATTCTCTGGGAGTTTTGAATTGTGTGTATGTGTGTGTGTTTATAGGTGGTAATCTTTGTGATAGGCGGGAGTCCAGAAATTGACTCTCTTTAAGTGAATTTTATAACATTAAAATGTTGCCCCTGTCCATTGTCAATTTTACAGGGGAATATTAGTAATAGCTATCATTCTGTGTTTCAATTTAAAATTCAATTCGCATAGTTGCAGTTTAGTAGTGCTGAAAACATTTCCCCATCTCTAATAAGACACAAGTCTACAGATCTTCTCTGTGTGGAAAAGAGATGAGAAAAATGTGTGTTCTGTCTCTCAGTTTTGGGTGTGAATTCTGCTAGCACTGTGTTAGGGGGATCAATCTCAAATGTGTAACTTAAGATGAAACTCAAAGACAGAGACTGTGAAAATAAAATTCCTGGTTCAGTGGTTTCGTGGGTAGATTAATTCTTAGATGTATTTAACTAGCTTAAAGTATCAGAGATTTTGATAGATAAGGATAAGAACTCTAAAAAGGATCCTTTAATAAATCAAGACTTATTTCGGTATCTTATTTTGGTCCTTGGGCAGAGCCATTTCATCCAAATGTCTAGTCTTTCACCTTCATTACTGCGTTATTCTTTAGATGGATTGTCCTACGTCATGTTGGAATTCCTGAGCACTGTGATTCTGTGGGCTTTCCTCCCCCGTTAGATCTGAATTGTCATTGCAGCACTCCTCCATGTCCCTCTCTCTTACTGTTGAGACCAGTATGTGGAAGAGACAGTCAGGCCAGTGGTGACTTTTGCCCATGTTCCCAAATGTTCCCACATAAAGACACTTAGAATACAAAGTGAGTGATGTATTTGCTGTTTAATTTCTATTAAGACACATTTGCTGACTTATGATTAGTAAATAGCCAGGTGCTCCCAGAGCTGGGTGGAATCAATTCAGGGGAGAGGGCTCCCCGGAGTGCCCAGCCACCCCATGCACGTTGCCTAATGTCCTGGGCTCCACAGAACTTTCAAAAAATTAACACGTCCACCAAATATGTTTTTCTTGCTCATTAACTCGATAAAGCCCACTGGTTTTTTAGAATCACAGCAGCAAGTCGTAAATGATGTATGAAATGAAAAATCTTTTCTCGCCCAGTGAGCAGGGAGAGCTGACAATGCTTCGTCACTGCTGCTGCTGCTTGCAAGAACATCTAGACATGAGGACATCCCCATACCTGCGGTGATCTCAGAAGGAGTCAGGGAAGGGCACACAAAGAGCTCACAAAGTCCGGAGGTTTCCTTCCTCCTTCACATGCTACACTGAGAGCCAAAGATGATGTAGTTGAAAGAAACCCAGCCCATGAGCCAGTTGCCTGCTATCTGAGGACAGGATGGCTTGGGTCCTATTTAGGAGTCAGGGACGTCCCTCTTGGGCCCACTGGTGTTTGAGGCTTTGCCCTTTGGCTTCACAGGTCAGGACATTTGGCTTAGTTTGTGTCACATGGTTGCAGTTGGCAGCTGTGGTTTATTCACTTGATAAACTAACAAACACTTGCATGCTCACAAACCCAGCACTGGGCCAAGGGTGATGGAGAACAAAATAAACACAAAGCACAGATATAAAATGTATAAAAACCCAGCCTCTGCCCTCAAACTGTCTACAAGCCAGTCAGTCGACAAAATAATTTACTTAATTTACATTTCCCCCCCAAATAGGATCATTTTATTCTTGTTACTCTGTGGTGTATCACAATGTTTCATACATCATAACTGAAATTAATGTATTATTAAATATTTACCCACTTTTGTAAGTAATATGTATTCATTGTTTAAAACTATGGTGGGGGTTGGGGAGCTTAAAAACAAGGGAAGAGAGTTTCACTGGATTTGTCTCAGGGGGATGGACCAACATTAACCAAACTCAAAAGGATGATGTATGGACCAGAATGCCAATTTATTGTTTGGAAGTGTGCATGTGACCTGGGAAGACGCAGTATAATTAGAAGGTTGTAGGTGAGCGTGGACTTCCAACAAGGGGCCTGGTGAAAGAATTTGAATGCTTATTGGCATCAGACTGAGAACCGGCATGAGTTACTTGTCTTCCTTAGGGAATATGACCTGCCTCTGGGACTAACTGCTCTGTCCCTGCGCCAGGCAGCCCTCCCTTCTCAGTTGGAATTGGAGGTTCTTCCTCTGTGTTACCACGATTGTCAGAGTCCTCCTGACTGATAGTCTGTCTTTAGATATTTAACCTAGTCACCAGATTATGGTCTTGCTATACAGGCCTGTGGGTCTTGCTTGTCTGATTTTTGGAGGCTTCACGTGACTCCTTGGTCTGCAGATGTCAATGTGACAGTTCACCTGCATGAGGCAATGTTGTCTCCCAATTTGTGTGTCTCTGTTACCCTCTGCTTCATGATAAATAGTCACTGCGTGTCCACTGTGCTGTACTAGAGTAGACAGTATCAACCATGAAAGTCTCCATGTTCACCAGGACACCAGTGCTTCATCCGCTCAGTGAGTAACAGGTGCGGATTTTAAGGTTGGCTTAGGTCTGGGTTTGGGGTGAATTTCTGGGAGATTATCTTTACCCGTTTAATTCAGCCACTTTGATGATAGCCAAATGGCTGGTGGTATGTGAACGTAAATGAATTGATGTGTTCTTGGGGGAAGGCACAGGACATGTCTCCAGAGCAGAAGTGACTGGGTCATGTCTTGCGTATTCCAGTCTTCTGTCCATCTCAATGATCAATGTGTATTGCTGCACCATTAGGAGCCCTCTGTGGTTCTATCCTGTGCCTCATTGGAAAGGTGGGGTTGACTGTGCCCAGGTTGATTTTGGTGGCGTGTATATAAGTTCTGACTTCTCTGAATACAAAATTGCCAATAGATCAAAAGCCTCCTACAGCGCTTGTCAATGCATCAAGTACATACTAAAGAAGACTACATTCTAGGGTGAGAGGTCTGTCATAGACATCGGCTGCTTTGTATATACTGGGAAGGCATTAATTTTGGGAATTAGGTATAACCACATTTTTAGAAGACAGAATTTCCAGATTTTGATACTAACAGAAATAACTCCATTATTTTTCATTTCTTCCATATATACCAGTGCATTAAAGCCAATTCCGCTTTGTAGAAAAGTTAGCAAATACCAGTCTGAATTCATCCAGATGTTTATACAATTACCACATATGAAATAACAGTTTTAGACAATGAAAATCTGGATAATCCCTGTGGTGAAGTGACCTCAGCTGCCACAGAATGCAGGCAGCTTTGAAACTCTATTTACATCATGCTGAGGATTACAGGATGACGATCAGCAGTAGACAACCCGGAGGAGAAGGTGGACACAATGCATTGTAAGGAATTAAATGCTTGGTAGAAGCTTGCCCACTCACTTGGAGTCCCTTTACAATAGAAAGAGGAGTGGAAATTGAACATGAACTACAAAGGCTTATAGATTTGGCAGAAGGAATATAAGACAAAGGTGATATGTCTGCTATAGAAAAATCCCAGATCTGAGCATAAATTTATCGGTAAGAATGATTGCAACGTTTAGATGCCTCCTGTCATCTGGAATGGGCATGCTTTCGGTTTCATTTTTTCTCTCAGAGAAATTCTGAAGGTAGGATGACTCAGGTGTCACCTTTCACTAGACTTAATCTGCCTCAGAAGACCGGGTCACCCTGAGAAAAAGCACACCGGGTTTTGCTGTTTACTTATCTTGACAAACTCAGCCTCTGAGGCAATGCATAGAGAACCAGCTATAAAGGCATGGAAATGAAAAGCGGGCATCTTCCCTGTGCAGTGAAATAGTCACTTCAAGGCAAATTCACCACTTGGCTTGAATTTAAAAGATACTGCTTGAATGCAAGTTGGAGAGAGTTTGGAAGTTAGTTCACTGCAGAATGCCCTGTAATCAAAGGGGACATTGCCCCTTAAATTTTGAGAGTGTCAGACATGCACCCCACCCAGTAGGACTATAATGATAACAGAGAATAAAATACACATGCATATTTATGACACTTGCTTAGTGTTTCTAGAGAGCCTTTTTTCCAGGAACTCAAAGGCTTCACAAGTGTTACCTCAGGGACTTCTCCTGCTGGGGGAGTTGCACAAGATCACCCTGTTTGCTCTCTGCCTCCAGGCAGGCTGCATGGAGACAAGTTCGAGCCCCTCCTCCTCCTGCCATCTCCCAGGAAGGGAACTCGCAACCCTCAGATAACCCACCTAACTAATGAGATTCCTCCTGCTACCCTTGAAGCCCATTTGTTCTCCTCTCTTTAAAGGAGACTTTAATAGTCTGATCACAATTTATACGCTCAGACTGTTTTAAAGTCACCTTCTCAGCGTTCTTTCTTCAATGCTGCAAACCATTTTGCTCAAGTCTTATTTTTGGGGCCCTCTGGTTGATTTCCTTGCTTTTCTCTACACTGGGTGGAGGGTATTGGGCAATTGTGGTGGGTGTTTAGGAGTGAGGTATTTGAGGTCAAATGGACACCAGCTTGTGTGTCTTGAGTTTCAGCTCCAATATTTCCTAGCTGCGATTTGGGACAAATTACTTGGCCTCATTACACTTTGGTTTCCTCATGTTTAAAATGGGAAGACTACAGGTCTAGGTTGTTGAGTTGCTGTGAAGATTCGGTGAGATGATAAAGAAGTTTGCACAATGCTGTTTCTAGGCTAAGTTACTTTCAGATGCAGTTCCTCATATTCCAAAGCAGACGTGTTTCTGACAAGCTGTTGTAAGGGTCCCAGGGTGGTAAAGGTTGGGGGGCCTGGGGTGTGGGGCATTTGTGGTTGGTATCTGTTGTGATAGGTCCCAGTGTCTTTCCCCAAGGTCAATGCTCATGCCATACCAATTGTTAAATATGTAGAAAAGAATGGATTTTAAGTTTGGCTGGGAACTAACTAGTTAAAAGCATATATAGTCACCTTGAGGACATTATGCTAAGTGAAATAAGCCAGTCACAAAAAACAAATATGTATGATTCTACTTATACAAGGTACCTAGAGCAGTTAAATTCATAGAGACAGAAAGTAGAATAGAGGTGACTAGGGCTGGGAGGAGAGGGGAGTGGGGAGTTAGTGTTTAATGGGCACAGAGTTGCAGTTTGGGATGGTAAAAAACGTTCTGGAGTTGGATGGTGGTGATGGTTGCTCAACAATGTGAATGCATTTAATGTCACTAAATTTTACACTTAAATTGGTTAAGATGGTAAATTTATGTTATACATATTTTACCATGATAAGAAAGAATATGGGATGAATAAGTTTGCAAAGAGAATCTCCTTTGATACTGCAAATAATCAGTTTTTTAGTTTTGCTGTGGCATATTTTCATATTAGGCAATCATCCATCAATCAAAAATATAGTCCACACTTATTGTCTATTGAAGGTTTCAGAAAATCATAAAGGTAGTAAAGACACAGCCCTCTTGCCAATTTGGTTGGGGATAAGGGTGCACTCAGATGAAGGGAGAAGAAATAGAAGATGACTTTTTTTTTTTTTTTTTTGAGACAGAGTCTCACTCTGTTGCCCAGGCTAGAGTGAGTGCAGTGGCGTCAGCCTAGCTCACAGCAACCTCAAACTCCTGGGCTCAAGCAATCCTCCTGCCTCAGCCTCCCGACTAGCTGGGACTACAGGCATGCGCCACCATGCCCAGCTAATTTTTTCTATATATATTAGTTGGCCAATTATTTTCTTTCTATTTATAGTAGAGACGGGGTCTTGCTCTTGCTCAGGTTGGTTTCGAACTCCTAACCTCGAGCAATCCTCCCGCCTCGGCCTCCCAGAGTGCTAGGATTACAGGCGTGAACTACCGCGCCCAGCTGAAGATGATCTTGAAGTAATAAATTATGTGCTCCTCATGACAGCTGACAAACAGGCAGGGGCATTAATCAAATGGGAGAATGAGGGAGAAGTGTGAGGGGAAGGCAGCCTTTGTGGGGGAGGACAAAAGAGAAGCCCATTTAAGGTGAGAGAAATGGGCTGGCCCTGGGCACGGGTGAGCTCCCAGAAGGGGTGAGCTGCCTCAAAGTAGTGAGTAATCAAGTGGTAAAATTAGAAGCTTTCACAGAGCCTCGAATGCCAGGAACAGAGCTTTAGAATTGAAGCGACAAGGAGCCTCTTTTGAACTGGAGAAAATAAATAGTGTTTAGGACATATTTGTCAGTGGCAAGGACTGGGCTGTGGGGAGGGAAGCTGAATTCAGGCCATCCTGTATTTTTTCTCCATGTGGCCACATTCTTTTCCACAACTTGAACAACTCTTTTTATATAGATGGCCCCCTACCCGGATTTGGACTTCCAGCTCTCCAAGAGCCTGCGGAACACATCTAAAACTCTCCCCCACACCCTGCTTCCTTCCCAACTTCCCAGTGTTTGTTTTGGCAACACGTTTCAGACACACACACACACACACACAAAATACCAGTGTTGTCTTGGCCCCACGCCTCTCCCTCTATCTCCATATTGTAGACATCAAATCATTTTGTTTTTTTCTTCTGACAAAGGCCTGGTTGCAGGGAGAGGCAGTCTAGTGTTATGGAAACTAAGGAGAATAAGAACTTAAAAGAAGCCAGCAGATTTGGCAATAAGGTAATGATTGGCAACTTTCTTGAAAGTGTTTTCAGTGTAACAATAGGAGTTTGTGTGAGACCATAAACGGCTAAGAAGGGATTTGTAGGCAAAACATGGATGAGAATGGTATAGCACTTTGCACGGTTTCTGATGTTTGTTCATTCCAAGGGCAAGGAACTGAGAAGATTCTTTCCATCTGAGATTGCAGGTCAGCCTCATACCTCTCATTCCTGTCTTCCCCGGACTGTGATGGTGGCAGGTGGAGGAGGAGTACTCTGTCCCGCTGTCTGTCTGCAGAAACTAACATGCACCTGAACTTCACTACTGCATGGGGAAATCTGGGCTACATGTTGGGCTAGGTGCCCAGTAAGGGCTTGGCATTACATAAGGTCCAGATAGTAAAAAACACCACAATTTCCCCTCTCCACGTTGCTTTTATACAGATTATTTGCCTTTTTGAACTTTGTAATTAACTTTAAAGCATTCTATGGAATTTATTGTGGTTTTTGTAGTCCGTTGTTCTCAAAACCACAACAATTAATGACCCAAGAAGGCAAAAGAGAGAAACTGAAAATTCGATTTTCTTGTGTACCATAATGCTCACGTCTGTCTGTGTGGTCTCCTTCCACTCAGCCTCCGCCCAGGCAGCACACCACAGCGGGCCGCCGACAGTGGTGCTTCTTTCAGTCGTCACTCCACGTCCCCCAGGCTTCCTCTCCATGTGTCTTGTCCTTGCTCTTTGAGCCCTGGCTCTTGGATTCATGGCTGCACACTTGCCAGGGACTTCCCTGGTCCGTGACCACTCAGACTTCACCGTTGGCTTCTTGGACAGAAAGTTCCAGTCAGCTCTGCTCACCTGCCTTCCCATGTTGCCCACGCAGAGGTCTCTGGGCCTGGTCTTGGCCCAGGGAATACCACTCTCTTGGGTGAGGGTGCAGGTCAGGATGTGGTGGGACTCACTGTGTTACTGCTATTTGTGGCATCATTTAGAAAAATACACAAGTCAGACTTGGAGCTTATCAACTTAGAACTGATCCCAGAGACCTCTTACCTCTCCCTGCTGAAGTCCTTCACTCTAGTCACTCCAGCCTGCCTGCCGGAGTGTTCACGTGCCGGCTCACTCTCACTACTGAGCCTTTGCAAGGAAATTCCCTACCCCACTGCCACCCCGGGAGGTCCCCAACGTTGGGAAGGCCTGCTTGGTGGAGGGACATCCCATGGCTGCCAGACCATGTGATCAGGCTTGGGGGATCTGATGAGGGTGGTTGTGATCCAGAAAGACTGACCACACAGTCTTTCTGAAATTTTTTTTATTACTTCATATTATGGGGGTATTTGTTAGGGTTACATATCTTGTCCCTGCCCCCCTTCTCCCACCCCGCTATGCAGAGCTTCTAGCGTGTCCAGCCTCCAGGTGGTGTGAGCTCCCCTCCCTGCAGCCCAGTCCTTGCCACGGACAAATACATCCTAAACACTGTTTATTTTCTCCAGTTTAAAAGTGGCTCCGTGTTGCTTCAATTGTGGTTGATGGGGAAGGGAGCAAAGTCTGGGGTCGAGTGTATGGTGGGGAATCCAGTCTCTCAGCAAGAGGGAGCTAAAGATGAGCCACAAGAATTGTTTCCAAAGTTTTTAGCCGTTGGCTGCAGAACTCTGAGGTCAGTGCTGAATTATTACGAAGGTTTGTGAATCCATGTGAAACATTGCCTGGAGAATGAATAAATGTTTCACATATAACTTTTTCAAATATATTAATACATTGAAATTGTAATAAAGTACAAATTTATTTTAAAGTATAACTGAGTTCACTGTTACTTTTCTTTTCTCAAACAATGGCTACTGAAACTATATTTTTCAAATGTGTGTACTCAGATCATCAATAACTCTAGGTTTGAATCCTGGCTTTCAATACTGTGTTATGTTTCTTAACCTCTCTATTTATTACTTCACCTATTGAGTGGGGTTTGTAGTACCAGCATCATCATATGGTTGTGAAGTTTAAATAGCATGTTATGACTATGTTCCACAACACTTGTAAGAAATGTGTAAGGTTCTTTTTTTGAAAAGCAAACAGATTCAGCAGAAAGGCATACCATTACCAAAGTGGTGTGCAGTTGAATGGAATTATTCAGTTGGATTCGGTGATGGCCTCTTTGCTAAATGTGTAACAGCTGGCTCCCTGTGAATAGTTTTGATACCGATGTTGGTTGATACTTTCATTTATGTTACTGAGTTATATGAAAATGAAATAATGAAGATGTATTTCAGAACTTCACTAGTTTGCAACATGACTAGATGTGACTATCTTGTTACTGAATTGGATAACAGTTTTGATTATTGGAATAATATTTTTTAAATTTTTTATGCTATTCAAACACAACTGCAGGCCACAGATACAACACACTTTTAAATTTAATTGCATTATTAGCATTTCTCTATCACTTTGTTTTCTTTCCAAAAATTAACTTTTTATTGAAAAAATATATGCATGGTAAAAGCAGAAATTATTTTAAAATATGCAATGAAGAAATCTTACCACAGATTCTAATCCCCACCCACCCTCTCCAGAGGCAAAAGCTATTACCAATTTTTGATATTTTCATAGATTTTCTTCTAAAAAGTTTTTAATTGACATAATAATTGCACGTATTTATAAGGTACATGGTGATGTTTTGATACATATGATCAAATGAGCATAATTAGCATATCCATCATCTCAAACATTTACAATTTCTTTGTGTTGAGAACATTTGTTATCCTCCTCCTAGCTATTTGAAACTATTAGTGTTAACTATAGTCATCCTACAGTGCTATAGAACTGCAGTCCCCAACCCCCAGGCTGTTGACCAGTACTGGTCTGGGGCCTATTAGGAACTGGACTGCACAGCAGGAGGTGAGTGGCAGGCAGGTGAGTGAGCAAAGCTTCATCTGTGTTTACAGCCACTCCCCATTTCTTGCATCATTGCGTAACTCCGCCTCCTGTCAGATCAGTGGTAGCATTAGATTCTCATAGGATTGGGAACCCTACTGTAAACCGCACAATCGAGGGATCTAAGTTGCGTTCTCCCTATGAGAATCTACCGCCTGATGATCTGAGGTGGAGCTGAGGCAGTGATGCTAGCACTGGGGAGTGGCTGCAAATACAGATTATTGTTAGCAGAGAGGTTTGACCGCACAGAGACCATAATAAATCAACTGTCTCCTATCACCCCCAGTTGGGATCACAGTGCAGGAAAACAAGCTGCACTGACTCTGCACTATGGTAAGTGGTATAATTATTTCACTATATATTACAATGAAATAATGACAGAAAGTGCACAATAAATGTAATGTGCTTGAGTTGTCGTGAACCATCCACCTGCCACCTGGTCTGTGGAAAAATTATCTTCCATGAAACTGGTCTCTGGTGCCAAAGATATTGGGGACTGCCACTACAGAACTCTAGAACTCATTTTTCCTATCTAGCTGTAATTTTTGTATCCTTTAACAAATATCTCCTGCTACACTTCCCAGCCTCTAGTATCCTCTGTTCTACTTTTTACTTCTATGAGATCAACTTTTTTTTTAAACTCCTTTCTTAAGTTTAGACCAGGGGTCAGCAAAACTTTTTGGCTTTGCAGACCTTTCCCTCTGCTTCAATTTCTCAACTCTGCTGTTGGAGAGAAAGCAGTAAAAATGGCCAAAGTAGTCAGAGACAATGCATAAATGAATGGGTGTTGTTGTATGCGAATAAAACTTTATTTACAAAAACACATGGTGGGCTAGATTTGTCCCGCAGACCATGGTTTGCTGACTCCTGGTCAAGAACAATAGATCAAACCCTGACCTGTAGGCTTTGTCAATTTCTATAGTATAAACACTCCCACTAAGACTGACAACAAGCCACCAATGTGATATGTCCCTCCTTGTGGAGCTGGCAAGGATGTGCAGTGACACCCTAAGTAGGACAACTCACTGTTTCTCTCTACTCACTCTACACTTCTGCACTTCTGACAGCAGATGTCAGGGATTGGGGGGGCGGTTCCCACACCAAACAGTTCTCCTACCTCTCAGTGGACACAGACTTGGGGGCCTCCAATTTAACTCAATTCTCACACTATGTACCTGGAGATAGTATCAGATCCCACAGATTACGGGCTCAGTCCCACAAGACTGCCCTTACTTCAGATGCCAACAGCAAGTCCAGGCTGTCACCTGTGCTTCTGACCCACTGGCTATAAATCGGAGGTTCCTGCAGCCCCCACATCAGGTTTGATCATTTGCTAGAAAGGCTCATGGAACTCAGAAAAATAGTTTCCTTAATAGATTACTATTTAATTATAAAAGGAGACAAATTTAGGAAAAGCCAGAAGGAAGAGATGCCTGGGGCAAGGCATGGGGGAAGGGCAGAGAGCTTCCTCATCCTCTCTGGATGGGCCACCCTCAGCATGTCCCTGTGTTGTCCCTGTGTTCACCAGCCCAGAAGCTCTCCAAACCCTGTCCTTTCAAGTTTTGATGGAGGCTACATTATGTAGGTATGATTGGTTAAATCATTGGCCATTGGTGTGACAAAGTCACTCTCCAGACCCTTGCTGCTCCCTAGAGGTCTGGGGTGGTGCTGGAAGTTCCAACCTGTAATCACGTGGATGGTTCCTCTGGCAACCAGCCCCATCCTCTGGTTATCTGGGGGCTTTCCAAAAGCCACCTCGTTAACATAAACTCAGGTGCAGGCGAAAGAGGCTGGTTATGAATAATAAAAGATGCTCCTATCACTTAGGCAATTTCAGGAGTTTTAGGAGATGTGTAACAGGAACTGGGACAAAGACCAAATGTGCATTTCTTATTATACATCACAATATCACTCACCCTGTAACAGCATTTCCACCATTTAGATATAGTAAGGCAAATAACACCAAGAGCACAGATAATAATAAAATATAGTCAAATACTCAGAAAGTGATGAATGTTGAGCATTTATTGCTTTTGTATTTAATATGAATTATGTTAATTATAAGTTTATATGATTTAAGTTTTAATAATGGCTGTGATTAACAACTGGCTCACAAAATTCCTGCAAGTTTAACAACTGGCTCTGAGCCAGCATGGCCAGCTCCAGTAGGGCACTGGTTACCTTCTCCCCTCAAAGTGTCACATAAAATTCTCAGGCATACGAGGTGCTGGAAAACAAGAGAAGCAGCTCTAAATCTGCCACCCAATAGTGCCAGTGAGACTTCCTGGCCCAGGTTGGTGGTTCTGCTCTTCAGAACAGACAAAAGGTGTGTAGAGATCTTACCTGGCTCCCCAGGCATCAGTTCTTAGTGTTTTGTCTCTCTAGGACTCATGTCCAGCCTCATTAGAGTTGCCTATGGACCTAGTCCCCTGTGGAACACACCTTCTCAATCATCTCTGCTTTCCCCTATCTGGAGCTTCCCTCCTGTTCCAGGTACCCCCACCTCTACCTCCAGCAGCATCACCTGGGGGAAGCTTTCCTCTTAGGCTGCACTTGCAAACAAAAGCAGGGAAGATTCATCTTCAAGATACCTGGGGGACTTGTGTTTTTCATTGTCTCTCATATAGGAGGGATGTTAAGGCCCCCCTTCTACAACATTCCCCATGTCCTGCCATCCCATTACCCCACACCCAGGCAGAGAAGAAAAGGGAAGGGAAAAATAATACTTCTCATTCTCCTGAGAGTCCACCTGCAGTAAAAATAAAATAGAAATTACTCATTTGGAGAATTATCTGGCCACCTGTTTCTCCTATTTAGGGCAGTGCTTGGTTTTAGAACCAAGCTCTCAACAAAGGTGAGCTATCATTGTTAATAAATAGAAGAAACTGGCCATTCAGATTTTACAATAAATTTCCAACTGGAATTAAAATAAAAATTAGGTCAAAATAGAGGAAACATCGGCTCATGCCATGTTTAGATTTCTAGATTTCTAAAAATGCTTAATGAAATTAGATAATTTAGGTTCAAGTATGTATCAATGATGATGATACTAGCCTATGTGAAGCTTAAGAAAATCATAAAACCAGTAGGGAAGATTCAACTTTATAAATTGCTGGTCTTTAAATTCAGGGCATGTAGCAGAATTGGGTCTTCAACTTAACCCAAAACAGGCGTTTTTTTATTTTGTTTTTGTTTCTTAATGTTAGTATCAATGTTCAGGTGAAAAGAGGGTAGATATTAAGTTTGTGTCTCTTCTAAATATCTTTGGGAGGTGTGTTTTTTCTTTGTGTATTCCAAGGTGTACTCATTGATAATTATTGTTGCCCTGTTAAAGGTATTCAGCAAAAATGGCATGGCTCCCAGATTCTGAACATATGTATTCCTAAGGCGCTGCACAAGCCTGGAGAAAGTTAAATATAAGCATAGGGCACCCAACTGCTAATCTATATGCCTTGCCTTGACATTTTATACCCCAACCAACAGTGATTTGTAATACTATTTTCTTTCCAACATGGATTCTATACTGGTCGTTTAACCTGACTTCAGTCTTCCCTTTCTCTCATTCTCTGCAACAACTACCCCCCTTTAAAAAATTAATAGACTTTAGTTTTTGGAGTAGTTTCTAGTTTACAGAAAAATTGAGCAGAAAGTAAATCTCCCATATGCCCCACTCCTCAAAGTTTTCTTTATTATTATTAACATTTTGCATTAGTGTGCTAAATTTGTTCTAATTGATGAACCAATACTGAGACATTGTTGTTAACTAAAGTCCTAGTTTAAATGGGGTTCTTTCTTTATTTGTACTGTTCTATGGATTTTGAAAAATGTATTATGTCATACATCCACCACTACCGTGTCCTACAGAATGGTTTTCCTAGTGCTTCTCCCTTTCTCCTTTGGAATCCCTGACAACCACTGATCTCTTTTCTATCTCTGTAGGTTTGCCGCCTTCTTCCCTTTTTTAATTCTTTTTTGTTGTTGTTAGATTATTCTTGCTAATCAATAGGCCAATTTAGCCTACTTCACCTCCCCTCCAAAAGTCAGTGCTCCAAGAATTGGTTTTACTATTCCACATTTTGTATATGAGCCAAAGAGTTGTACATAAAGGAAAATACTTAAATCCTTTCTAATCTAATGTGGTTTCCTGTGTCTTTCAGGAAACTTTCCCTCCAATATCTACCCACAATTTCAATTAGGTCTAATAAAGCATGTCAAAGTTGGGAAGCAGATCTGAAGTGAATGGGTTTCGCAAGCCTGTTTTCTCCTTTATTTTGAGCCAAGTGTTTCTGGTGCCTAAATATGATCCCACTTCCAAAAACATGGGACCCTTTGGAAGATATGTGCTCTCTTTGAGGTTCCTAAAGTATTATTTACTGTGCTGCAGCTTTAGTTAATTGAAAGCATCTTGAGTAGATCCTGGAGCTGACAGCTGATTCTCTGCCCATCTGCCCAAAGTGAGTTATATGCTTAAAGGACAGCTAGTCTGCAAGTGTGATGAAGTCATATGTAAATAGCAGTAATCCTGTTTTCTTGGGCTGTAAGATCTAGTCCAATTTGGAAGTCTGATGGGAGTGTCTTAGGTAAATATACAGTCTCGAGGATCGCCACACAGAGAGAAATGTTATATGAAGCAGTTTGCCATATTTAATTTTAATATTAGCCTGTGAGATTAGCAGAGATGAAATTTACCTTGGGAAAGAGAACTGACAGAGGTCACCCCAAAGGGGGGAAATCGTTTTGATTTTCAGGTTTTTCTCTTTCTTCTTTCATCTCTCCCTGCCATCAGTGACCCTAAGTTTTCTCTTAAGCTTTTAAGAGGCTGAGATTTGGGAACTGTGGTCATGCCTGAAGGGTATAATGTAAATGGAGGGACCCTCTAGTTTGTGGCACTTCTCACTGAGATGTAGCCTTGGAATCAACCTTCTTTTTTAAAGAAATGGAGCTCACATATGAAGTTCAGGACACTTTGTCCATTACTGTGTCTCTTGGGGACATATTTTGATGTCCATAACCTTGTTCTCACTCAATGGGACTTCCATCTCTTAAAAAAATTTTTTTTAATACTATATATTTTTTGTATGGTGGGCATGCTGGCTGAGGGTAATAAAACCTTCCAGTTGGAGAAGCCAGACTGGCCAGGGCAGTTGTTTTTCCTTTCTCCAATTGATGATCAGCTCCTTCTTATGTATTCATTTGTCATAGTTGTGATTGATTTTCCTTCTTACAAGGCATTGAAAACACAGGTCTTATTATTGTCGTAGTGAATTCCTTATGTAAGCATCTCAGGTGCTTCTCCTGGTGGGGCAGACCCCAGAAGGTTCTGGAATGCAGCAGCAAGCCAACACCATTAGCTCATATACATGGGAGTGGTTATTTATGGAGTTCTGATGGTTCTAGACCCTTTTTCCTCTCTTGCTTCTGTGGGCTGGGCAGTTTCTGCTTTTGGTTGTGGCTGGAGGCATGTCTATTTAATGTGCCACATTCTCAAACACTTGTGCTGCTCTAGTTTCTGGGTGTGGTAGCTTGGGAAGGTTGATATGAAGAGTTCTAGACAGGGAGATAGGGGAATATGACTGGCTAGAGACACACCAGCTGCCAGATCATCTCAGATAAAAGGAAAAGTTTTAGATGAAAAAGAAAAGTTTTAGATGAAAAAGAAAAAAACAAACAAACATAGATCGAGTGTGTAATGCTGAGGGAAAAGTACCAGAACCTACCAGAGATTCCACGGGAAAAGGTTGTGGAGCGGAATAAGAAGGAGCAAGATATCAGCAGAGGTCAACCCCTGAGAGACTTGGAGTCCAGTGAGAAGGGTAGGTGGTTTCTCCCTCCCTCACGTCTCTGGCAGTCAGCAGACTCCTGCACTGTTGGAGAGCCTTTCTGTCCTCACAAGCCCAAAAGCTGCTGTTGCCAGTGTACTAGGAGCTTCTTGAGGACAAAGCACTAGGCTGCCAGACCTCTGGGGCACTTCCTGTCACCACAGACCCAAGCTGAGATGGCAGGTGCCATCTTGCTTCTTCACCCACCAGGCACCTTTGTCCTCTCCATGGAGCTTCATCCCCTCAGTTTTTGTCTTGCTTGTTCCCACACAAACATTCCCAACTCCCGCCCAGACTGTGGTAGCCACAGGGGGCCAGTGGGTCCCGGGGGATCTGTGTGACTCCAGAGCCTGGACATTCCACTGGGGTCAACTGCCTCTAGAGAGAGGGACAGAGACTACTAAAGTGCTAGCTTTCCTCCAGCCACACTCTTTTCCTCTCCCCTCCCCCGCCCACAGCTGCCAAGAGAAAAGGTTGAGTCAGGGCTCTCAGGAGCTGCTGCTTCCCTGCTGTTGGGGCTTTCACAAGACTGGGGCTCAAGCCTTCCCTCTTAAAGACCTGCAGAAGACTAAGGGGTTCTCGGACCATGAGCTCCAGGCTTACTGGCCCTCCCCAGCGCTGCTTGCCTGGCTGCTCCGTCAGAGTAGGGCACACCCCGAAGTGGAAGGACATGAAACCTGCTTGAGCACCCCATAGGGAACTCAGGACCAGCACGCTTCTCCCTGGCACGGTCAGAGATTTATCTTTAAGGACCCAGGACAGGCTCATAGGCCAGATCCCATACCCCCAGGTCTCAGTCACGTTGCTTGGTGGCACAAAGGGGAGATGTGTGAACTAATCTCAGGCACTCACATGGGTAGAACTGAAAAGAGAGTGCAGTGTGGGTCCTAGTTATAATACACTGTGGAGCACCCCTCCCTCCACAGGAACGTCATGCTCTCAGCCCAGGGTGGAATCCTGGATGGGAAAGCCCCCAGCCTGCAGTGCCACTGCGGGGAGCTCAGCTAGTTTGAGCTCCTGCCGGCTGGCAGACACCGGAGAGAGACCACGGAGCAGGGCAGGGGGGAGAAGAGTGAAACCTGCTCTTGACAGCCAGATTGTGAATCTCAGACCACCCCTGCCTCCACAAGCAGACTTTCTGGCTGGGTGGAGCCACCTCAGTCCCTTCCTGGCAGCTTTCCCTAGAAGCTGGGAGTGGACCTTTGACCCCCACCCAAATAGCTACCTTATCAGATTTTGTGCAGCCTGAGGGCAAGCTCACCCAACCCAGCCCTACTCAGCTTCATTCCCCCACTCACCTCTGCTCTGGTGGAGAATAAGAACTCACATGGAAGTTCTAGGGCCACACCTACCACCTGGGGCATTCAAGTGCTTCTCATGAGGGGCTAGAATTCATCATAGGTCCCCCAAACAACATTGCAGCTTATTCCTTCTGGCAAGCACCACTTACTGACAGGGAGGTCAATTTTCATGCCCCTGACAGCATTTTCTGCCTCAATCATACAGGATGTTGTCGATTCTTATCCACAAGCACCAGCTACTGTCTCAGAGATTAAACTGGGTGTGCTAAAGCAGTTCACACTGTGAAGAAGATCACCGGGCTAGGGAAAGAGAAAGGATATCAAAGACCTCCATCTTGTCTCATCAAAGAGAGACAGTGAGTCTGCCTGCACACATAGCTCACCATTGCTATAGCCTACAAACAGCTAGCAACTGAGAAAACCACCACACAGGGCATCCACCCAGAACCTAGATCACCATCAAAGCACCCACAAGCAAAGCCAAAGGTTCTTATCTAACATATGCTACAGACACTCCCTTGTGACTGGGGGGAAGAAAAAAAGCCCCATCTAAACAAAAGAACATCCCCAAATAAGAAGGGACAACTACCCCAGATGAGAAGAAATCATCAACAAAATAACTCAGGAAGTATGAAAAATCAGAGCAGAAGGACACCCCCAGAAAGGAACACCAGCTCTCTAGTAAGGGATACCAACCAAAATGAAAATATTGAAATGACAGATAATTCTACATATGGATTGTAAGGAAGCTCAGTGAAATTCAAGAGAAAATGAAAAACTAACTCAAACCAGAAAAACAATTGGGGAAATGAATGAAAAATTCATTAAAGAAATTGATATATTCAAAACAACAACAACAACAACAACAGAACTTCTGGAAATGAAAATTTCATTTAAGGAAATTTAAGGAAATAAGAAACATAGGGGAAAGTTTTAAGAATAAACTAGAGCAGGCAGAAGAAAGAACCTCAGAGCTTGAAGACAATTCTTTCATACTGACTCAGTCAGTCAAAAATAAAGAATTAAGAGGAATGAACAAAGCCTATAGGGAATATGGGATTATGCAAAATGGCCAAATATAAGAATCACAGACACCCCTGAAGGTGAAGAAGCATATTGTTACAGCAGCTGGAGCAGACACATGCCAAGGGGCTATTAGGAGCCTTGGTTCAGGAGTTCAGATAACTCACCATCAGATCAGGTTGAATTTATTACTCATTATTCTTCACTGTTCTACCATAGTTCTAGTAACTAGGTCTCTGCTCTATTCCTGTATCTGCTCTAGTCCTGTAAATAAGACACAATGCCAGACTTGGTTCTAGGGACTGGACCCTCACTATGGTCCAGGTGCCTGCATCATGCCAGTACCCAGGCCTCCGTGCCTGGGCCCAGCTCCTGCCAGCATTCCTTCTCCCAGAAATGAAATGAGCCTCACCTTGACTTCCTCCACTTGCCTTCTCTCAGAGTCTTCAAAGGTGATGGTGTACGTGAGTGATTGCTGAAAAATCACATTCTGTTAAACACCTTTTTGCACAGCCCAGCTTAAGCACTGGCCTCAGGCATTGCGATTCTTTGTTTATGTGTCTGTCTTCTTCAGTACACTGTTCCCTTAGGGAAGTTACTGGGTCATTTCTTCATCCATCTCAATGTCCACCCATCCATCTCTCATCCAGCATTTTTCTTTCCCCTTTGTAGCAACAGTCAAGCACATTGCCTCCAACTAGTGGTTGGTCAATAAGTGTTGGTGAATGAATGAATGAATGAATGAACTAATGACTTGCTACAACCTACTCATGACACAGTGCTCTAGTGTCTTGTGTGAATTTCCTGATTGTCTATAGCAGTGTCTGCTCCTTGGAGCTGTTTTTCCCTGCTGCCCATGTCTACTCTCCTGTCTCTGCCTCTTCTGACCTGATGTGCCCAAGGCTAACAGAGTTCCAGAAGTTATCTGATCCAAATTTTGGTTGCAGCTCAGTAGGTGGATTGGGGCAAGGCACAATGCCTCTCCCTCCTCTATGGACTGTTGGGCTGGTGCCCTTTGAGACTCTGAAGTAACTCTGTTTTCTAGATTACCAATGAGTATTTAACACCCAGTAAACACTAGTAGTCAATTTATTTATTCTTTTCAAAAACTCAGCATAGACTAGTGTTTCTCAAAGTATGGTTCCAGGATATCTGGAGGTCCTTGAGACTCTTTCAAGGTGTTCATAAGATCTAGACCATTATCATAATAGTACTAAGATGTTTGATCTTTTCACACCCATTTTCTCATGAATTTACAGGGGAGTTTTCCAGAGGCTGCATGGCATGTAATATTGCAATAAATTAGGTGCAGAAGCAGATATGAGTATTCAGTTCTCTTCTGTTAAGGCAAACATTAAGAGATTTGCAGAAAGATAAAATAATAACACTATTCTCACTGCAATATTTTTTGTTTTGGAATTAGAGTGATTTTTATTGAAAATCAATAATGTATTATTTATGTTAACATGTAATGGATTTATCATTGTTATTTTTAAATAAATTAACATTTCTCAGTTTTAAATATTTCCAGTACAGTAAGTTTCAAAACATATCAGTCGAGATAGCCCACATACACACAAGCTCTTTGGGGGTTTCAATAATTTTTAAGATAGTAGAGGGTCCCAGCCCAGAATGTTTGAGAATCATTGATGTAGACTGAGGGGTCACAGGGCCTGAGTTTGAATCCTGGCTTCACCACTTATTGCTTTAGGTCAGTTATCTACTCTCCCTCACCTCAATTTCTTAACTGGTAAAATGAGAATAATGGTAACACTCATTACATAATGCATAGATTTGTTGAGAGAATTCAATGAGATAATACATACTAGATATTAACACTTTGAATAGGGCTTGACACAGAGTAATCACTGAGTGGTTATTAGCTCATGACAGTGTTTCAAATGCAATGTATACTTATTTTAGAAAATTTAGAAAATATGGAAAACCATTGGGAAGAAATTAAAGTCACCCATGATAAAACTACTCAAAAATAGCCATTGGTTACCAGTTACTGTATTTCTTTACAGTTTATGTGTTTGTGTCTGTGTACTTTTTTGGTCCTTATACGGTGCTCTACATTGTGTAACGTATTCTGAGCAATCCATTATGTAGTCTTATGAAACGTGATTTTTTGTGGCTCTATTATATTAATATTACTTATATTCCATTATGTAGTCAATATGAGCTATAATAAATTTAACTCTTCCCCTTTAGGTTCGGTCCTCTTTTCACCACTATAAATAATGCATAATTAACATTTCTGTACATAAATCTTTGTCTATATCTCTGATTATTTTCTTAGAATAAATTTGTGAAAGAATTATTACAGGGGCAAAAAGCTCTTTATGCATATGTCCAAGTTGCTATTTGGAACATTTGTTTCCATTACGTTGTTTTTCAGGAGTGTATGAGAATGTCCATTTTATGGCATGCACATTTGCCAGCATTTAGAATTGTTTTATTTTAAAATTAATTAAATTTTGACAATTTGATAGGGTGAAGTGGTATACAATTTAAGAAGTTTTGCATACTCATTGATAAGTAACAACTATGGTTTTTAGAAAATTGAATTTTCATTCTGTGAGTTGCTGTTCATGTCCTTTGGATTTTTAAAAGTGGGGGTTAGTATTTTTTCCTTTGGATTTATGAGGTCTGTAACATTTGTCTATCAGACTGGTTTCAAATATTTTTTATGGTTTATTTGATTTTTTTTAATTAAAAATATGCTGAAAATATTTTGTGAAAATTTTTATGTGGTCAGTTTTATTTGCCTGTTTTGGAAAAATTTTCTTCCCTTGCTTTTATGCTTAGAAAGTCCATCCCTAGCTTGAGTTTAAATTCTTTTTCTTTCTCTTTTCTTTAGTTTTCTTTTTCTTCATTCTTCCTTGCTCCCTTTCTTCTGTCTCCCTCTCTCTCTGTCTCTGTCTTTAACATTTAACTTTTTTATATATCTGGATTTTATGTTGGTGCACAGTTGAACTCCAGCTCAAACTTGATTTTTTTAAAAATAGCCATTCTCTCAATACAAGCTTTTGACTAGTCCATGCCCTTCATTTATTTGTGACTTTTAGAAAATCATACACTAACTTCCAATATATGCCAGGGCTGTTCGTGGCTCCCCACGTTCTTTCCATTGGTCCTCAGAGTGATTATTGTGCCAGGATCATACTGTTTTAGTTGTTTTTACATTTGGCAGAACAAGATTCTTCTTACTGCTTTTCTTTCAAACTTACCCAGCCATTTGCATGTTTTATTTTTCCAGATATATTTTTGAGTTATTTTTTCAGGCCTCCATTCCCTGTATCACATTGATATTTCGGTTTCAATTCCAATAGAGGTAAAAATTAATTTCAGAAGAACTGGTATTTTTATAGCACTCGATCTTCTCATGTATGAACATGCTGTATCAGTCTTCTCATTCAATTCTTCTTTTTTGTCTATCAGGGAGGTTGTGAATTTTCTTCTCATAAATACCACACATTTATTGTTAAGATTATTTTTAGGATTTTTCAGTGAATGATTTTTTTCTGTTTCCTTTATAAGCTCTGTTTATTGCTGATACACACAAAAGCTATTGATTATTGAATATTTATCTTATATCAACTGTTGAATGCTGTTTTTAAATTTCAAAGTTTATAGAAACATCTCTTTACAGTATAAATTACTGTAATTTGTTTAATCTATTCATATATATAATATAAAACAATCTATTTGTTTTATACATATACACATACCTATACATGATATGTGCTATATTATATAAAATATCTGCTATAAGATGTATATTTTGTCTCATGTCTTATTGATTAATTAGAATCTATAGCAGGATGGTAAGTAGTTATGGTGATAGCAGGCATTCTTATCTAGGTTCTTCTAATGTTTGCAATGAAATATTAACTGGTAGTATAAGGTAGACAGTCTTTATTAAATTGGTGATTTTTCTGTCCTACTAGTCTGTCCTTCCTTCCTTTTTATCTATTTTTTTAGAGATGGTATCTCTCTCTATCACCTAGGCTGGAGTACAGTGGTGCAATCATAAGTCACTGTAGCCGCCAGCTCCTTGGCTTAAGGGATCCTCCTACTTCAGCCTTCTGAGTAGCTGGGATTATAGGCATGCACCACCATGCCAAGCTAATTTTTTTTTTTTTTTAGATACAGGGTCTTGCTATATGCCCAGGGTAGTCTTGAACTCCTGGCCTCAAGTGATCTTCCCATCTCAGCCTGCTAAGTCACTGGGATTATAGGCATAAGCTACTGAGCCTGCCCTCCTTCCTTCCTTTCTTCTTTCTTTATCTTTCTAATAGGAAATGGGCAGCATATTACCAAATGATTTTTTGGCATTGATGGCACTTAGTGAGATTTTTCTTAAGTGACCCATTGATGTTATGTATTATGACAGATTCCCTATTATTAAACTATTCTTGAATTCTCAGGATAACACTCATCTTGTCAGATTTTTATTTCTTCTGGGGTTTATAGGATTCCTTCACCATCCAAAGATAAAAGTGAAGGGAATTTGACTACTTTTATAGGTATTAGTAGTAAACTGACCAATACTTTAAAGAGCCAATTGTTTGTAATTGTAAGATTTCTGAACTCAATGACAAAATTTATTTAAGAAATTACTTTTTAAGTTTGGATATACAATATAACAACACAACCTTTTTTCTATACAAAAATACTTTTAAACTATATTTCTCATAAAGGCTGCCTCTTTTCTTCCTTTTTCTTTCTTTTTAATATGACTCATATTTCATGTGATAGCAATATTATGAGGGTTATAATCCTAATCCAAATTGGGAAAATGGTTATACTGCATTAAAAATAAATGGCCTTTAAGGGTTTTATTCCTTCATTATTTACATTACCCTATAATAAATAGGGATAATAGAGATAAAATATGGATTGTTTAGAAACCAGATATGGAATAAGTTAAAGTGGCTCTATCATGATGATTAAATTATAAACTTTGGTTATTAAATATGAATATATTTTTAGTGTATCGAGATTCAGAAACATTACTTTTTAGCAATATTGAACATGGCATTTATACTTCCAAAAATAAAAAAGGATTATAGAATGTTACCTGTCAAGAATTTGTTTATCCCATTTTACCCTTAGAAATTACTTTACTTATTCTAGCTGCCAGTAGGATCAAACCAAATAATTATGACTTCAGTGATAACTACTGAACTATACATGAATCCTCAAACTGTTAGGGAAAACACAGACTTGAAAAAGTTTCTAGTGGATTAGCTTTCGGAGCAGGGCAGTCTCAGCAGCCCTTGATCAGTTCCTAAGTGGCTGTTAAGGACATCTAAATGCTCTCAAAGTCTCGCTAACATGCTGACACCATGGGTGTTCTGGAGTCTGAGAACTTCTTCATCTCGCTTCCTCCACTGCTTGTAATTCCTTGGATGCCTCCCACAGACGCCAGGGTGCTTAGCTGCCATGTCTTATCTCTGTCTGGGGAGAGGAGGCAGCTTCTCAATTCCCTTGCACTCAGCCTGGTCAAAGGGCACCATCCACCTGTCAGGTGTTGGGGACAGTTCCTCAAAGTGGCTTCCCTGACTTCAAAGCACTGGGCTTCAGTCCTCTGTCTGGGGTGTTAGTTATGGCTCCACGAACAGGATCAATACATAAGTCCATTTGCTTTATCGTGGTTCCAGAGGAAACTAGAAATGCAAGTTTTGTCTCTGGCACAGTGTTAACCCAGCCGGGGTGGTTGGGAATGGCTAAATGTGGGGACCATTTGTTTGTGTAGGTGCTGCCTGTGTCTAATGCAACATTCACAGTTAAGCCTTGAGCTCTTGCCATGGGCCAGGTACTGTGGGAGGCCCTGGGGCTACAAAAATCAGGGTGACACTATTTCTTAAAGCACCTGCAACATTGTTTTGCTCCACTCCTGTGCTCAATAAACATTTGTTGAGTGTCTTCTGCACAGTCAGAGCTTAAGGGAGGGAAGACTATTTCTTGGTCAGATGGCAAAGCTTGGCTGGACTCCTTAGCCTCATGTAGATATGACCATTAACAGTCAGTCTAACAGAGGCAGGATGGCTCCAACCATTGGTCTAAGATGGCAAACGTCATGGTTCACTTTCATGGATGAAATGAGAATGAAAAATAGTTCTTAGTTTAGTACTCTGGCTCAGCAAAATAGTATGCTTGGTTCTGAAATTAATATTGCAGAAAATATCAAAGTGTGTGGTTATTTATACTAATTGTTCAAAGCTATTAACCTTAAAATATATATTTTTTTGTTTTTATTATAGCAAAACCAAGGCAATCAACAGTGGAAGGAGAGCCTACAGGCTTTAAAATCACACAGGGAAGCATCTATTTTTAGAGTGCTAATGAATATATTTGGTTTTGAATTTTCAATTGGACACACCTCATTAATTTATAGTATAGAAATGTCAAGGAGCAGAGAGATGGGGTGGATTTTACTGTAATTCAGCATCTTGCTGGCTTGTTTTAGAGAATATATACAAGCGGCCTCTGTGGTGTTAATCACAGGCAGTGACTGAACAGTAAAGGCTGGAGCTGCCAGGGGCGGGTGGCCATGGCGCCTCAAAACAGTTCGCTTTGACTTTGGGCAGAAGCTGACCATTCCAATTAAGGCAGGACTCAAAATATCCTTTCCTTATGACATAACTGGAAAAATGTTGGTAATGGCAGCAGAGGAACTGTGGCAGGAGAGCTCTTTCAGGCTGGAGCATGAGATGCAGACACGGCAAATGACCAAAGTGTCCCTAGGAGCAGGGGAGACCCAGAGGTGGATGACTCCTGTTGGGGGTGCCTGAGGATAGGAGATCTTGGGAGCTGTTCATTAGGCCTACTTTAAGCTGGGACTTGAGAAGCTCCAACACACTTAGGTCTTGGGAGGGCAGCAAAAGGTCTCTTGAAAGACCTAATGATGGTTTCTCTTTTCTAGTGACATAGCTGGGATCAGAGGACGCACAGCCTTCAGGGCCAGCTGGAGGCAGACGGTGCATGGCTCACCATGGTGGTACCCTTCTGGGATTTGTCTCTCTGTCAGTTGTTTGAGGGAACTCTTTGAGGGGCACAATATGCCTACGCCACCACCCTCCAACATTGGAATGCCTCAGGACAGGTCTAAAGGAACATGAGGCCTGAGGAGGAGGGCCCGTTTGCATTTTGCTGGGCATTTTGGTGGGCCAGTGGCACCAAGAGACTCGTAACATCATGTGCCCACCTTGGGTGGGTGGCTGGGTCCCAAGCTTGGGTGGAGGGAGGTCGTAGAGCCATACATAGCAATGCAGCTAAGGCTGTTTTGAGGTTACATCTGTGAAAAACAGCTACATCCAAGAACCATGAGAGGAGATTTGAGAATCTGATGAAAATGGTGATTCTAGAGAGAATAGGGAGGTGTGAGACACTGGCATCAGAGTGACTATGGCGTAGAAGTGAAATCTGGATGGGCAAAGAGTGAATACCCCTTTTAAGGTAAAAGTCTCCAAACTAATACTTTGATAGTAAATGTATAATTTAAAAATAACATCATTTAAATTTATATGCATGAATTAAATTTATACACACGAAAGGAGGGATGGGAAAAATGTTCTTTTCTCAGTTAAATCTGTATAGTAATTATGTATTATCATCCGGAATGTTTTAAAATATACTTTATTTGTAGCAAGTAGTAAGAGCCAGAGTTTTGTCTGGGTTCAGAATTTTCTTATTAAGATAAAGTTTGGCGGTTGGAAGACCCGAGAAGCTAAAATATTTGAGTGTAGTTTATTAAGTTCTGTTTCTTTTATCACAATTCTTTACCTAGAAGACGTCTGCAAAATAATTGTATTTTTACCCAGGAAGCCCACATGACACAAGCAGTCCCAGCACAGGCCTTCTTGGAGGTTCAGAGGGGTAGAAATAAGGATAAGTTTAGTTTTCTTTTGAAGTTAGTAACCTCCTACAAGGGCTTTTTGTAAGGCAGAGACACCTTAGACAACATTTAATATTCCCTCTTTCTTTTCCCTAGGATGGTGGAATCTTAGGACACGAGGTCTTAGAGGGGCAGGTATCGGCCCATCACCGGGAGATGTGTACCCACCAGGGACCTGGGCAGGGTGGGATGTGTCCCTTAGTCCTGCCTGCTCCTCCCCTTCAGCTTGACCTGGGCACAGAACAAAGAAATGCTTTGCTTTCCTAAATCCCTCCTGCTCCCAGACTGGACAGAAAGGGAGCCAAAGGAAATGTCTGAGTGGCTGATGTCTCTCTCTCTCTTTTACATTCCGCTGTAGCAGGCAGGGGACTCTTTGAATTAGCGCAGTTTTCTTGTTCAAAGGATAATCTCCAGACAGCATTTGGAGAAGTCTGTCTGTAACATTCTGTGTCTTCTCATGACCACGACTTATGTGAGGAATGAGACTATTTCCAGAACAGATTCTAATGGAGATTTTGGACCAATTTTGAAAATGCCGTAGAGATAAACATTCTCAGATGTGTTGAATTTGGGATGATGTGTGGCTACTTTAAAAGGAGCAAAACCAAACAAACCATAATAATGACCTTCTACTTGGACAATATGCTGTGTATAGGAGGGTAAAGTTTGTGGCAGTGTAAGGCAAGGAGGAGGAAATGAACTTTGAGCATTTGTAGGTTGTTGTGAACTCATGATCTTATTTAATCTTCCCAACGACTGTTGTGGAGTAGGATACTTTCTTTTATTTTTCATTTATTTTACCCCCAGCTTTATTGAAATATAGTTGGTATACAAGAAAACTGCACATAATTAATGTACATAGTTTGGTGAGTTTGGGCATATATATACAATACATGTTATTATCACCACAATCCAGGTAATAAAAATATCTATCACTTCCCAAAATATCCTTATGTCCTTTCTTTTTTTTAATGGAATTTGCACAGTATGAAATCCACCCTCTTAACACATTTTTAAGTACACAATGCGTCGTTGTTAACTATAGGCACTACGTCATACAGCAGATCTCTACAGCTTACTCATCGTGTATGACTCTATACCCATTGAACAATGATTCCCCATGGAGTGGGGTATTTTAGACTTCTATTTTACATATGAGAAAATAGGATCAGAGAGGTTCAGTCACTTGTCCAAGTCACAGCTAGTCAATGCTGGAACTGGGATTTGAGCCTAGCTTGGAAACTTCCCATTCTCTGCTCTCTTCCTTCCTGGTTGTTAGCCAGTGGCCCGGGAGACGTCTCCACGGCTGTCCCACCTGAGCATCTTGGCTGGGATTGGGCTGCTTGGTTGGGTCCACTTGGGTTCAGACGCTTCCACCATAAGAACATAGATGGCATTCTTTATTCTGAGACCCTCAGAAACAAATTGGGAAGAACCACAGTGACAACCTGAGTTGTTTCCTTAGCAGCCACATCAGACAGTACAGAGTATGTGTCTTTGGTGTCAGAGAACACGGCTTGAATCTTGTCGCAGCTGTTTAGTAGTGGTATGACCCTGGTCTCTCTGAATTCAGTTCTCCTTCAGTGAAATGGGGCCTTTATTAGGTTGTACCTCAAAGGGTTTTTGATGAAGATTAAAGGAGAGAATGCAAATAAGTGCTTAGCACAGTGCCCAGTATGTGGAAAGCATTAAATGGAGTTAGGTGTTGTTATTATATAGAGTGAATTGAATTAATTCAACAGGTCTAGATTTTTCCAAGTGCCTCTTCACTTAGGTTGGTTTTTCTCTTGCCTTTGTTGTCTAAGAGGCCAACTTGCAGTCCTGGTTTCTTCATTCTTGCCCGGCAAGAATTCTTGCCATCAAGCTTATTCATTGATTATTTATAGGATGTAGGAGTTGCCTGGAAGGCTATTGTATTCTAAAAGAAAACCCAGTAAGGATGAACATTCATTTAAACTTGCAGCAGTGTAAACATGAATAAATATTATTACATAGATCTGTGTTTATTTTCCAGTGAGCCTCACTCTTGTAGTTTGGGGATTAGGACTTGGTATATTTATGCTCCGTCTCTGGTGTGGAGTAAAGACTTCTTAATGTGTCAGTGCTCTGCGATAGAAGGCTCCCCTGCTGGGAGGGATCTCAGTGCACAAGGTCCTAATGTGGGAATATATTGCTATTTTCCCTGTCAAGGATTTGAAGGGCAAATGGGGGACTCAGAATGTGTGTTCTGGTAGTTAGCAGACTTGTTTTTGAGACAGAGTCTAGTTCTGTTGCCCGGGCTAGAGTGCTGTGGCGTCAGCCTAGCTCACAGCAACCTCAAGCTCCTGGGCTCGAGTGATCCTTCTGCCTCAGCCTCCCGAGTAGCTGGGACTACAGGCATGCGCCACCATGCCCGGCTAATGTTTTCTATATACTTATAGTTGTCCAGCTAATTTCGTTCTATATTTAGTAGAGATGGGATCTCGCTCTTGCTCAGGCAGGTCTTGAACTCCTGAGCTCAAACAATCCACCTGCCTTCGCCTCCCAGAGTGCTAGGATTACAGACGTGAGCCACCGTTACCAGACTTTTAAAAAAAACTGTGATTAAACATGGATTTAGACATCATACAACCCCTACTCACTCCTTCTTGGTTCACTGAGTGTGAGGGACAGTCCCCATTTATTATTGTACTTGTGTTGATGGCCTTTATGTACACTGGGCCTACTTCCCTCATTGTATTGCCCCATCCTCTGTGGGTTTTGGAGTTGGTGAATGCCACCTTAGTCGCCACATCCAGGCAAATCCATTTACAGGCCTCCCAGGTATGTAGCTCAGCTGCTCTTCCCTGAATGCTCTTCCACCTCCCACCTGGGTCACCGCCCACATTCTTTGGTTAATATCCCATCTCATTTATGTAAAAGTCTTGCTCAAGACCCCTCCATGAATACTTCATTAACTAACCCTACCTGGTTTCAATCATGCTAAACCTTCCAGAAGCACTGAAGAAGAGAAGAAAGGGGAAAAAAAAAACCCTACAACTAATATTTACTGAGTACCTACTAGATAGCTGACAATTTTAGGTTCTATTATTACCATTTTTCAAAGTAGAAGCTGAGACTCAGAGAAGTCAAGGGTCCCACTGGATTGTGGTTTTTTATTTATTTATTTTTTGACAAATCAGGCCTTAAAGCTAAATCTGTCTTGACTCAAAGGCCCATGTTCTTTACACAGTATTAGTACTTATAGCTTTTTGCTGAGATTATTGTTTTCTTCTAAACTTGTTCATTGTAAAATAAAACACAGATACAGAAAATCACATAAAACAAATATGTAGCTTAGTGGAGTTTCATGAAGTGAACAAATATCCTTGTAAATGCCGTGCAAGTTGAGAAATAAGACTTTGCCAGGCACCCTAGGGGGCCCTCCCTGGGCACCCTCCCCAGCGCTGCCCATCCTGCCAAGAGTAATCAATCACTACTTCAACTTCCAGGCATCATCACTTCCTTGCATTATTTTTTATGGTTTTATCACTCAACTACACATTTGATATGCTTTTTATAATCTATACCGTGTTTCCCTGAAAACAGGGTGTTATATTTATTTTTCCTCAAGAATACACCCAAGGGCTTATTTTCAGGGGATGTGTTATCTTTTTACGTACGGTACAACAATCTACATTTATTCAAATATAGTTAAGTCGTCTTCTTCTGGAACATCATCATAACTCTCCAAACCCTAAATTCCATCCTGAATTTCTTGTGACTCTATTTCATTTAGAACCATTGGCCCCAATCTCTCATGTGGAGCAATAGAGCTCTCATGGGGCAGATGAGAAGGGCTGCTTGTCGTCTTTACCTCTTCGAGACAAAAATGCATGGGTTGTGTAGATATGCTGCGTAGCCACGCCCATCACTAGGTCTTATTTTTGGGGTAGGGCTTATATTGCTCAAATGCTTAGAAATCCTGCTAGGGCTTATTTTCTGGGTAGGTCTTATTTTGGGGGAAACACGGTAGGTTGCCCTCTATCCCTTTATTTTCCTTAAAATGTATACATTGAAGTTTATCGAGTTTCCCAGAGTCAAGATTTTGCTGTTTGTATAAGCATAGGATATTTTGACACATCTTTTTGTCCTCCGCATTCCCTGTGAATCGCCAGTTGAATCCAGAGGCTGGAGGGGACTCGGGTTTGACCCCTTTGGGAGACTGCAGATGGCTTTGCGTTTTTCATCATGAGGAATGTAATACCTGTTTTACTCTGTTGTGATGTCAGCAAATGGCAATGTTCTAATTTTGTTCTTATTTATTAGCTGGAATAAGTTTGTAATATAATATTTACTCTCAACTATTAATATTATTGGTTATCCAGAGGTGTACAGTTCCTACAGGAAAAGCAGGATAAGTGCATGATCATCCCTGCTTTTATTTAGCTATTTTTTTAAGATAATACACTGATTCTCTGTCATCTTCAGGAGGTGACCACTTTAAAAAATACATCATTATAAACCCATGGATTTAAATATGTATGTTGGGTTTCAGTCCATGACAACTGTCATCCTGACTGAAGCCCAACAGGCCTGCTAGCTTCCTTGCTGTCTGGGATGTTGGGGTGCACCAGCCTCATCTTAGTTTATGTTTCTTGCCCCACCTGTTTCTCCGGGAGGCACTTCTCCCTTCTTAAATAATAGAAAATGACATTTCAAGACGAGAGTCTAGGAATCAAAAATACTCATTGTTCCTGGGTTGCTCATTCTTCCTAGGCTTTTCCAGTGGACAGAGCTAGGTAATAAACCAGTGCGTGGGTGCTTATATTTAGAATTAAAATACCTCACAAGTTCGTACTGATACCTCCAATTCAAATTCAGTACTACAGGATTTTACCTAAAATCTTTTGCATTACATTTGTATATTCTTTCTTCCATATCAAGAAGGACATAGGAGATGATAAAATTAGAATATCACTTGCTTTATCCCATATTATACATAAAAAAATCTAGGAATAGCAATAGCAGTAGTACCACTACCAACTATGATTACTGAAAACAGTTTAATAAAATTACTGAAAATCATTAAATAAAGCTTTCATTAAAAAAGAATGAAAACCTGACATTATGTTGCTATAGATGAAAGAATATAATAACATTTATAATGTTTCCAAAGAGATCAAACCCAAGTTTGATCAAGTATCTGAATCCAGCAACTTGTAAATTCCTGCCAATTTATAGGAAATATCGTATCTTCATTCTTCTCCCATTTAAAAAATGGCTGTTCTTTATCCACACTGCCATATCATTAGGCTATTGCATATTATAATCTCTCCCTTTTAGTTCTTATTTAGTTTTGGTTTTACAAGTAATTAAATATTTAATGTTCATCACAAGTCATTTTGGGAATGTCCCTCTAGTCATTTTGTTTGTCTGAATCTTTTTTCTAATAGGTTGCTAAGCAAGGGCTCATGGACACAAGATTTCCTGAGTTTTGCATGTTAATAAGAATCTGACTCCTTTTTACTTGAAGGTCAGGTTTGCTGGGTATAAAATCTTTGACTCATATTTTCTTTCCTTAAATATCTTAAGTATGTTTTTATATTTTCTTTTGGCCAAAGATTTGATATTTAATTATCTGATAAAATCTAATTTCATTATTTTATAAGCCACATGCTCTTTTTGTCCAATATCCAAATGATTTTTTTCTTTAAAGTATAGTAATTTTATTAGAATATGTCTTGGTATTGATCATTCTGGGTTGATATTCTCAAGTATACACAGAGCTTTTCAAAATATGATCTCATACCTTTTTTTTCTTTTAATTTGAAGAATGATTTTTGAGTTATAGTTTTATTATTCTCTCTTGCTTTGATTTTCTTTTTCAGGGACTACTGTTACTCACATTAGATTTTCTTTGGTTATCTATTAGATTTTCTTTGGTTATATTTGTCATTTCTTATGTCTTTTAAAATCTTTTTTGAAAATTTCTTTAAAAAATTCCTTCCTTTTTACCTTCACAGCTCTATTTATTGTGTTTATTTGCTAATGTTCCTTATAGTTTGGCCTTATTTCTTAATTAATGTTTTCCTTTATGTGTAATTTTTTCTTGAGTTTTATCCCCTTGAGTTTTTCTAATTCTGATTTATGTTGGTCTTTCATGTCATATCATTTTCTTAACGTCTTTTGGCTTGTTTTTAAAAGTATAAAGTATATTACAGTTTTGGTCTTTTTCAGTATGTCTTTCTGGCATGTTTTCATTGTCTTTAAGGATGTCATTCAGATACCTATTTTATTTTTTCTTATAAACACTTTGTATGGGAATTGACCTGTATGTCTTTCTATGTTCACTTTTATGAGAATCTAGCTTTTCCTAAATTTTTTAAGGAGGATGAGCTCTTAGAGAGTTGCTAACTTGGTGGCTCTCCCCATTGTGTTGTTTTTGCATAGTGTTAGAAAACAAGTGGCACCTTCCTCTCTAGATTCCCTGACATTGTTTCCCCTCTGCCCTGTCCCACTTTTTCTGTACCTTCTCTTTCCTTTATCCCTATTGCCTCTGTGCTGCTTAATTTGGGTTGCATTCCTGACAGTGTCTCCTCAGGGTGGGCCCCTTCCTGCAAGGGATACTTGGCTAGTAAGTTTGGAGGATTCAGAGGAGCTGGATGGCCCGGGCCCCTTCAGACCTCTTAGCCACAGCTCCTGTACTTGACCACCATGGAGATGAGAACCATTTTCAGCATCATCTGCTTTCTTTAGACAGCCCCAGCAGATTTTCCCATGAATACCTGCTGTCTGTCTGGGGCTGTCCTGCTCACAGGCCTGCCCTGTTCTTTTTCTCTGTTTTCTCCCTCACAGAGACCAATGGGAGTAGGGACTTTAGGCCTCTCCATTTGTATTTCAGCATTTGCAGAGGAATCTTGTCATCTAGTTTTGTTACAGATTCTGTCTACATGTCTTGGTTTTGCTATTTATTAATACATGCTCTGTTTTATGTGAAGATTGTGCAAGATCCAAAACTGTGCTGTTGAGGCCACAGCCATCACCCTAGAGTTCCTCCACTAACTGGTGTGGTAGATGTTCACTCACATCTGTTTGCTCGTGATGTTGTGCATGTCAGCCTGGGTCCATCCAGCTGCTCCCATGGGGTGGATGGACTCTGGAGGACAGAGACCAAGCTCCCCTCTCCTTCCACTAAAGCTTGTTACTGAGGTGAGTAATTAATGCTCTGAATGGCAACGGTGGGGCTGCCTCACAGTGACTGCTTGTATGGTGAATCACAACTGATTCACATTTCTCTATTAAAATTCAAGAGGCTGCTGGCCCCTGTCTTTTCATTTCTTAAATTCTTCAGAATTAGCAGCATCTTCTGCAACTGGATCCCCAGAAAATGCCTTAACATGCCTGTTCTTCCTGACTCTACCCTAGATGACTGAGTGTGAGCCAAGATTGATAGCTAACCTTGCTTCCTTCACCCCCTTTTTGCTTATAAAACATTTGTTTGGTCTCCGTGCAAAATGTTCTGTTATAAAAGCATAGGGGCATATGTGTCTGAGATAATCTTAAGTGAAAATAAGTAAATTAATTAGCATACAGTAGATTTTTATTGTTAAGTGGGAATGCAGCCCTTCCTGTGGGGATTGGCGTTAAACAAAATGATTGATAAATTGTTATACTCACACAGTGTCACTCGCTGATATAATCATGCCTTTTGTAAATATTTAGTCAAGAGAGCAACCCAGCTGTTCTCAGTCAGGTTTCGGTCCGTCAGCCAGTGCTCTGATTTATCTCTCGCGCTGTCTGAGCGTTGAGGAAGCTCACATTTTTATGAGCCTCTAAATACCCATAATAGTAAACAGTGAAAATGATGGCCATAATAGCAATAGCCCAAGTAATTATAAAGAAGGATATCCGCGATAGCCAGAAGTAAGAATAAGGAAGAGCAATTTTTTTCTTCCTTTGTGTAGAAACATGTCACTACCTCTACCTTTAAAACCCCACTGATACCAAGAACCCCATCGCCCCTCCTTCTCAGGGTCAGAAAAGACCCATGGATGAGACCAGAAAGGTCTGCTGAACTGAATTTTTAATCTTTGACCATTTCTTGACCAAGGAATGAAAGACAATTCTAGAATGTACTTTCTCATTCTCTTATTTTGAGTCATTCAAGACGAAAAAGTGCTCATTTTAGGAGATTACAGTTGGAGTGTTTTGGGGAGGCAGGATTATTTTCCAGACCCCTTAATTGCTCCATGAAGAGAGGAGCAGTGCGGGGACAGGGCCTGCTGTGCATGCAGCAGGATGGGGAGCTGTTCTGCAGCCCCTGCCCCTAGGAGAGGGAGGCCAGACCCTCGGGGGCAGGCCCTGTGTGTGTCTAGGGTGCGCGGCCGGTGGAACCCACCCAGGAGACAAGAGTGGAGGATGAGAGGAGGGCCACGCAGGGGCCATGGCGGACTGGTTAGCAGGAGCAGAAACAGATTCAAAGCGCACCTGTTGCTCAGGTACCTTCCTGCTACATTTAGCAGGTGGCCCAATTTGCTGTCATTAGGAATCCGGACCTACAGAACTTAAGAAGCACTGATAATGAGAGTGTCTTCGTGTCACTGCCATTATTTTTGTGGGTTACCCTGGTTAAATCCTTTGCTGTACTCGAGGATGGAGTTACGGTAATTAGGGTAAGTAACCATCAGGTTTTTATAGTAAATAATATGCCCTAAAAATACGTTAAGGTTGTTTTTCTTTAATAAAAAAAGGTCTGTATCTGAGTATGAGCGTCAGTTAAAGCTTCTGTGGTTAATTCTTACTTAGAGGTTTATGTTATGATTCCACTTATGTAATGAGCCACTGGGCTTATTGAATATATATGTATTTTTTCATGTCAAGAGGCTGACTGCTTCAAAAGATAGAAAAGGTGAGGCTAAAAAGGAAATTGGCTAAATTAATTTATGGAGAGGCATGCCAGAACACCAATAATAATTTCACTTATATATGAGATACTAAACAAGTAAATGTTGCCAATATCTGATTACTTCAGAAGGAAAGAGTAAGAAGTATGAGTCAAAAATGGATGAGAATTCACTGTGAAATAAAAGCATAGCAGAGAGAGCTTTCCCCTGAAAATCCCAACTGAGAGCGAGGCTGTGTTTTATAGGCCTACTTGGTGTAATGGGAGGAGTGGGAAACTCAGCCTAGCCCATTATGTATCTTATAAAAATCATACAGTTAATTAAGGATCTTCCCTGAAGGTGGTATGACATTCTACAGCAGAATCTTTAGAGGATCTTTCTAGATTTTGATAAGCACTTCCTTGCCTAATTACTACCTTAGTTCCATAAGTAACTAGAAACCACAGTGAAAACCCCATTATTTACATTATTCCAATTGATATTTCCTCATAAATTACACTTTTGTTTTCCAGACCCATTACATTTCCTGTGTGGCTAATTATATTAGGCAGTTCCTTTAATTTATACACTGTTTCCTGCAATTTACACTCATTTCTCAGAAAATGCTTGGTAAGCATCCCCATCCTTTGCTTTTAAAGAGCAGACCAAGGTTACTGCAAGCATCCAACTTCTTTAAGGATTGGACATTTTCTTGCAACAGTTCTACAGACAGTTACTTTGATACAAGGTGCTAATAATAGGGTCCAAGGCTATGTGCATAGAAATGAAAATTTAAAGCAACAAATTGGGAAAGTGGCATGAAACCTTGTTGATAGGAGGTGGTTTTGTGCAGGGGGTGGGCAGTGCAACCCATGAACTCACAGATTATTTTGAAAAGCATGCTTTAAAAGAGATTTAAATTCCACATGCTGGATTATGCTTTTTTCTATGATGCTTTGTCTTGATGACTTTGTCTGTTCAATCTGTATCTGAATTGATTTAGTAAGAACCTAGTTATGAGTGACACTGTGCTCTACATTCTACAAAAATGCTTTCATGGAGCAGTGTTTTTCAAACTTTATTTAACAGTGGGAACCTTTCTTACAAGGTGTCTTACAAGGTTCTTACAAGATTTCCAAGCAGAAGCCCAGAAGAGATAAAAATGGCTTGCTTGCTTGAAGCAGGGGCACCCTCTTCCTTTGGTTCCCTTATGATCCTGGTTCTGCTTATTCAGTTTGCTGATTCATTAAGAAGCCTTTATTCTACACAAATCATGTCCAAGGTGTTATGGACAAGGCTGCCCTCATGGATATGCAGCCTGTGTAGTCATGCCGGGCCCTGCACTTGGTTTAAGTGACAGCACTCTGCTGTCATTGTCTTGATATTCTTTATAATTTTTGAATAAGGGGCCTTGTATTTTTATTCTGTAGTGGACCCTGCAAATTATTTAGCTGGTCTTGATTTCAGGAGATGCTAGAGGGAAAAAATAATAAACCAAACAGGGATCATGACCCTAAGGAATTTATAATATATATCTATTCTAGTTAAAATCTATACCCCATGGTGCTCTCTCAGCATATCCTCAAGAAAATTGCAGGGCGCATTGCTTCATTCCCTGAGTCTAATAGTCGGGGTGTTAATGTGGCCTAGCAATGCACAAGTTGGTCTAGAGGGAAAGTTTCCTTTTTCCGAACTGGGAGCCTAGTAACTCCCATATGACATGGAGATTCTAATAGCAGATTCTGGTCACACTTTGTGGACCTCAAATGGATGAAATGTTTCTATATTTAGCTGTGGTGTCCATGTTTGTGCATTTGACCGAATTTAGAACTGTGCAGAGTTCATTCAATTTTCCCCCCACCTCCCTTGTAGAAGCTGTTTGGACTCAACCAAGGAAGTGTAATAAAAAGGTGACTATCTCAAGTATTTACCAGGGGACCTGCCTGGGCTGTGAACAGGAGGATCATAAAACATTTGCGCTGTGCTCAGAGGGGCTATTTCAATTGGACATCCCCTCCACTGCCCAACACGAAGTGACCACAATGGCAGAGACTCTCAGCTGCTTCTGGACCACTGGGTTTTCTCTCCCTGTGGTCTGTAAGAGTTCATGGTTTGGACTGTGGCTTGGTAGAGGGACTTTCCTTGGCATGAACAGGAGGCCTTCAAGAAAGAAAAGGAAAAAGAAAGTAGACCCTGAAATAAATGGCATGATAAAAAAGGAATTGTATTGCTGGAGAAAATGAAAGAATATAATGCTTTGTTTATCTATTATCAACGGCCCTCACCTCAAACAGAAGGTGAAAAGGAGGTACATTTATTCACTTATCTTTTGTATTTTCAGGCTCAGAGTTCTTTGTGGGATTGCATGTGTGTGAACAACCCCACTGGTGCAGTCCTGAAAGGCTGGGGCAGCGAGGTGGCTCTGGGCGTGGGGGCGGGGCTCGTGCTTATCGCTGTCACTGAGGACTGTGGTGGCAGATGACTGAAACTCAGCTCAAACTAGCTTAAGTGAAAAGGGGAATTTCTTTTAAAGATATTGAGTAACTCGTGGCTCATCTCAGGAAAAACAGAGTCCAGGGTCTTGTGCTTTTAGGATTTGCTTGGTTTGTTGTCTCCATATGCCCTACACTTCCACGTCTGTCCTTTTTCTTTTTTTTCCCCCTTTTATTTCATCATATTATGGAGGTACAAATATTGTTAGGGTTACAAATATTGCCCCTGCCCCCTCCCTCCCCCCATGTGTCCAATCCCCTGGTGGTGTGCACCACACACTTTATTTAAGCATACACCCCTTTCCTCCTCCCCCCTCTCGCCTGCCCACCACCCGATAAAAAGTTTTTTTTTTCCTTTTTTTTTTTTTTTTTTGACATTTTGATTACATTGTATATCTTTGCCTCTCCCTAAGAAGGGTTAGAGTTATGCCCTTCCCCTCCAAAATGCTTGCCACGTCCCTAACATTGTGCCCCCCCAATCCCTGGTGAGCATTGGCACCATTTGAAAACCATAGTTTTAGTCAGTACCAATTTGATGCCGAGTAGATGTGGGGCCCATTTTCCATGTCTTGTGTCGCCTCACTTTGGATAACAGGCTTAAGCTTAATCCAGGATAGCATAAATGGTGCTAGCTCACAGTCATTTCTTTGGATTGAGTAATATTCCATGGAGAGCATATACCACATTTTAATTATCCACTCATGAATTGACGTGCACTTGGGTTGTTTCCATGACCGTGCAATAGTGAATTGTACTGCTATAAACATTCGGGTGCAGATGTCTTTATAATAGAATGTCTTATGCTCTTTTGGGTAGATGCCCAACAATGCTATTGCAGGGTCAAATGGTATTTCTATTTCTAGCTGTTTGAGGTATCTCCAAATTCTTTTCCACAAAGGTTGCACTAATTTGCAGTCCACCAGCAGTGTAGGAGTGTTCCTGTCTCTCCACATCCTCGCCAGCATTTGTTGTTTTGGGGTTTCTTGATATAGGCCATTCTTACTGGGGTTAGGTGGTATCTCATTGTGGTTTTGATTTGCATTTCTCTAATAATTAGAGAAGTTGAGCATTTTTTTATGTGTTTGCAGGCCATTATTCTGTCTTCTTTGGAGAAGTTTCTTTTCATTTCTGTCGCCCATTTCTGTCTTTTTTCTTTTTGCCAGTAGGGGCTTCTTCCTGGCCCACCGGACAATGAACAGGGTGGCCACCTGTTTCCAAGCACCATGTTTTTTGAGTCCAGTCACCAAGGAGAAATGAACTTCTCCACTTCAGTTTCAGTGTTAGTTTCTGTAGAAGAAATGTAATTGGCTCAGCTTGGTGGCCACCTGGACCAATCAGCTGAGGCTGGGCGTGGCATCACATTGCTCTAGGTGAGAGCCAGGGTGCAGGTTGTGAAGGGGAGGGGTGGTTTCCAGAAGAAGCGAGGGCTCAGCCTATGCAGGGGTTTACTCCGCATGTACAAACTATCATCCAGCAAGTCATTCAATTCATATAGATGAGCATATTTTTTTTTTCTGATAAGATAACTAAACTTAATAGATAGCAGAATGCTATTATATGGTATATCTGGATTTTACCAAGGATTTTGACTAAGTTTCTTATAATATTAGTGTAGACAAGATGAAGTTGTGTGAGCCTCAGGGACAAGGGACACCATAGGAGGCAAAGGGAAAAATGGAGCAAAGCCAGCTGATTTTAAGGAGACGCTGAAGTCTATACTGGGCAAGTTGGTTCACTGCAGTGGGGAACTAGGAACTCAAAGCTCTGAGGAAGGCTGATTCCAGGAACGGAGGGTGGAACATCAGGCTTTAGGAGAAGCTGGGGTGACAAATGGAGCCCTGGGAGGGGAACCCAGCCTGTAGAGCCATGGACAGAAAGCAAAAGGGGAACAAGAGGGTGGATTCAGGGATTTTTTTTTTATACTTCATCCCTCTTATTCTTGAGGTAGCTATTGCCTGTGGCTGACCATAAAGCAGTGCCTAACAAGACGGATGTGAACTGAATACTAGCTAGGTAAGTTCTTTGCTAGTTGAGTGACCAGTGTGTGGATTAATGAGCTAATACCAACCAACAAGGAGCTCACTAAAGCCTGTCATAGGGCTCTACTCTAGGCTCCATTTCATTGAATTGATTTATTAATAATTTGAATGAAGACATAGAAGGTCAGATCCACAAATCTATGTAGGATAAACAATGCGCTAGAAGATAGAATCAGGAGTCACAAAAACTCAGTAGGCAGAACTAATGGGTGTGAATAAGAGAGAATATAATATTAATACTTCCACATGTAAAGTCCTTCACTGAGGTTTAAAGATTGACTGCAAAGGTACAAGACAGGGTGTTGGTGGTTGGAAAATTGGGCAGTTACTCTGAAAAGACCTTGGATTTTGAGTTAGTGACTTGAAGTCAGCAGTGCAAATGAAGATTCCCTTCAGAGCAAGTCTAATTGTATCCAGAAAACTGGAGAAAACAGTCTGACTATCTTATGAAGTCAGATGATATTTGGAATTTTTGTTGAATTCTTAGTATCGTATTTTAATATGCAATAGAGACAAATTAGAACTGTATAGGGTAGGAGAGGGAAATATCTGGAAATCACAATCTAAGAACAATTCTTGAGGGACCTGGAGAGGTTTGTCCCAGAGTAGATAGAGAAACACATCCAGTCTTCCCTACATGCAGGGTCCTCACCTGGACGAGAGACAAATTGGGTAGTTCCTGGATGGCAAAATGAGGGGAAATCAGAGGATATTATGTGGAGGTAGATTTTCGTGTTTTAATAACACGAAAGAGATCAAATAATATTTTAACAAGTGAATTTAGTTCTTGCCAAGTGGTGAATTCGCCATCCCTAGGTTTGCCTGCTGCTCAGGGATGTGGCGGAGGGGATTCTTGTTTGGGGTAAAAACTTGAGCTACTTAACCTCCTGTCTTCCTTCTGACTCTAAGAATCCTGGAGACCAGGTCCAGTCTTTGCTCTGCCAATAAACAGCAGAATGATTTTGGGCAAGTCACGTATACTGTATGAACCCCTATAAAATGGATTAATAATTCGTATCCTCTCTTTCTCAAGTTCAAATGTGAGAGAACAGGTGAGAGGAGATAGGAAAGTTGAAATTGCTCTTGTTCTTGTAGGATTTCATTCTGACTGTTCCCTTTGTGGGTTTTCCAGACAGCTGCCACCCCCAGTGGCTCTGCTTGTGGCAGCCTCGCCCCTTGGATGTTCCATCCCCTGTAAAGTTTGGTTCCGTCATTTACACTTGTGGCTTTGAAGCCATCTATCAAACCTCCTCTGCCAAGAACTGCATTAAGATTTTGGCAGCAGGTCCCCAAATGTGCTGCTTGTTCCAGTGAAGGAACATTGGAGAAGGGTGGAGAGAGGTTTTTTTTCTCCTCTTTCTGCCAAACAACATATATTATGATGCCATCTAAAACCTAAAGAGGAGGCTTCTTCCCTGGGAACTTTTCACAAGATTAGGGTGTGCTAACCTCATTGCACTACTGGTTATTCCTTTCTGCATTTTTAAAAAAATAACTAAATAGGGTGCAAACTCTAACTAATGGCCCTATAACTGTGGCGTCATGTTGTCCTAAGGCTGCATTCACCCCCTCTCTGAGCACTGTGCAGGGGCAGGACAAAGCAATCTGTACGCAGAAAAGGACGAAGGCAGTTTGTAATTCTATAAAACACTTTGAGGCTTTCAGAAGGTGCTATATACATCAATAAATAATAATAATTTTCACTCTCTCTTCTTTGTAATACTCCCCAAGAAGGTTGAAAATAAAATTTCTTTCTCTATTGATTTTGTCCTTCTACATTTGGCAAACATTGATTTTTCCCTTTCCTAATGGAGCAGAAGCCAACATAGCTATATTTCATTTACTTTGCTCTCTGAACCCAGCGTCACAGCTGATGTTAGCAGGACCACAAGCATCTCCCAGGGACACCAATAACAGTTGTTTAAGTGGAGGGCACAGGGTCTTATAAGAGTTGGCCCTACACATCAAGCACGTAGTAGGTTCCTGGTCAGTCTTTGGGTTTGGCACAAGTGTAGATATTCAGATTGATTCAGGAAGGAAGAGAGCTTTGAAACATGCAACTTAGCATGTGAGAATGTTGCAGTAACTGGGAAAAGAGAAGTGTGGGGCTCAGGGGGGTGAGGTGGACAGAAGAACTGAGAGGGTATTTGCTGGAGTCTGCTTGGGCTGTTGTTGCAGATTATCATCAACTGGGTGGCTTAAACACAGAATGTTATTTCTTTCTGTCTGGAGGAAGTACAAGATCAAGTGTCAGTTCTGACGTAGCATGACCTGGGGGCCAGCTGGAGCTAAGGAAAACACTCAGGGTGCCCGTGTTTATTTCCATCTAACCTTGTTGGGCTAAATATGTTGAGTAGAGGACCTCAACTCAACAGTATTGCCTAGAAATGGAGCTCTTGTTTTCCTGAGATGGGGGAGGACTTTATACTCAGGCTAGAGCAACTTCTTGGGAAGGGGATATGGTCCAGACCAGGAGTGAGGGAGAGGGAGACGTGTACACCAAAGTCACCCTTTCAGGTGAGATCATTGCTAAGAGTCCTTGTGGTGATGGTGATGACGATGCCATTTCACCATATACAGGAGACTCTGGCTCCTGTGGCCACAGCTCAGGAGAACATTGGTGCTTGGAAACACAGCAAGGAGCATGCCCTGGGTCCTCCGCACACATTTGTTCCATTGAAAAGATGAAAGCTGGACTGATAAAACTGTGCTATTAAACACTGATCATAAACTTGTTTTGAGAATTAGGAAAGGAAGTATATAGCATCTTAACACTCATATCATTATTTTCTCACTGTCACCCACCATCCATCCCAACTCTTCCCTATTCAGTAGGAACGGGTGGGATTGACAAGTCTATCAAGAAGGAAAAGAGTGTGTTCTAGCGTGCATGGAAATAGTGGGCCCTGGATTTCCTAAAGTTGGCCTTTTCTGTTTCTGACAAAATCTGAAAGGGTCTGAATCTCACTGCTGAGGGGTGTGACATTCTGTGTCAGCTGCTTTGCTGAAGAGCAATTTCTCTTTGGAGGACTCCTATAAACAAAGCTGCCAGATTCCACATTCTCTTCGAAGGTGTGCTCTTTGCGTGTATGGAGCACTGATTCCCATACCTGCCGCTTCCAAAGCAGATCTGAGGTGGCTGTTTGTTACAGGGGATTAAAACTTTACGGTTTTGATTACGTACACAAAGGGTGAGAGTTGAGGTAATTATCCTGATAATGAAGGTTAAAAAGGCTTTCTCCTGAAAACTCAGATAATTGAAACTAATGTCTATTTTGGCTTGAGTCAGCTAGATAATAGCTTCAATTCTATACTTCACTTGCACACATAGACTCTCCTAGTGGAAATTTACGCTGTTTGCATGTTGGAATATCAGTAAATCTGGACTGCAGCATTAATAGCAGACAAGCCATCCGGCTGGTTTGCCAACTAACGAGACAACACAGTTCAACTGCAGTCTCATTCTTTTTCTTTTAGATGATATTAACCCACATATTCAATGAAGATCTGAATGCATTTAGGCAGAATTCCTGGAACTTACAGATTTTTGACAGTGTTTAATGTATATTATCCACTTTTATGAAGTCAATCTGGGGGAAAATTAAAAAGCAAAGATTGTGTGGCTCTATAAACACAAAGCAGCGGGCATGGGGATGAATAGTTCTCCTTTGCTAAATATACAGCTCTTCCGTCTGAGACATAAATAAGAACACTGCCTAAGTAGGTCAGATTTGAGTTTGGGCTTTTCAGAAGACTTGAAAGCTGCACCGTGAATATCCACTTCAAAGCCAGAATCCATTTTTTTGTGTGCACATTTTGTTCCTGAGAAGTTTTCCATCTGTTCTCATGTCATGGCTGTTGCCACCGTGGCATGTCCTCAGACTCTCTGAATTTCTGGCAACTCACACACTTTACTTTCTAATGTGGCAGGTAGAAGAGATAATTGGGAGACCTTTGCAGCCAGTGTAGGGAGGGCGGGGGGGGGGGGAGATAGTGCTCCTATTGCCATGTGAGTGCTGGGGTCTCTTTTTTAGCTGCAGGATGTTGAAAGAGGGGAAGAAGTGATCTGAGATGCTCCTCTAGGGCTTTGCATGAAATAAAAACACGGTGCTGACAGAGGTTAGTGAAGTTCCGTTTACTCCCTTCTAGGTACCAGCGCTGTTCTGAATTCAGGATTCTGACAGATTTAAACTCTTTTTCATCAGCGGTAGTGCTGCATGATCTGCCTGTCACTTTCTCAAATGAATCTCTCTGACTCCTTTTTCGAAGAGCTCTTCAAGGGGAGGGAACTTTCACTAAGGTGTCACTCAATCCACCCACCCAGACACCCACTGCTCGACGAGACTGGCAAAAAAGAAAAAAAAATCTGGATTTTATACACACTTGAGAAAACGCTTCAAGCCTCTCTCCATAAGTATGATTTATGGAATGTGACATGATTCTGTAGTATAGTTATCAAAAAGCCGAGGTTTCAGGGGAGGCAGGGCATAAATGAACTTTCTGTTATTTTCTCAAGCTATAGATCTCTCTAATGAGAGAATATGCGTGTTTTCTTTTCCTGGATTGGCGGGCATCAGTAGAATTCTGATGGTGCCATTAGGAACCACATATGAGCATCACTTTTGTCTGCTTTTGGAAATAAAACCGTGTCTGGTGCAGAGCAGTTTTATTTGCCGACCACGCACTGGTTGCACACTCTGCTCATGGACTCCTGGTACTGGCTCATATTACAACCAGTGTATCTCAAGGTGGCCTCCAGTCTCTCTCACTGGAATGCAGGGAACTCCAGGACAACGTACTGTCAGCCCTTTTAAGTCAAGAGACTGCAACAACAAACGCCTGGAGAATGAGAGCTGCTGAGGGAGGAGCCCCTGGAAGGCAGGCATCGCTAGCGCTTTGCAGCACTCGGGCATGGGAGCAACCGTGCAACCCGTGCCAGAGGATGTGGCTTCTCGTCTCTGCCGTACATACTCTGTAGTCACAGAAAACTGGTTCAGGGTCTATGGCTCTTAGTTTCTTCATCTGTAAAAGGAGAAGGGAGAGTGGATGATCTCTCATGTCCCACAAAATGCTGAAATTCTTTTATGCCATAGGTGGATTTGGGGATAATGGGTATTCACAGACTCTCAGAGCTAGAAATGCCTTAAAGGGTGTCTAGTTCAGGGATATTAACTTGAAGCATAGCAATCAATACCAAGTTCAAGCATAGGTATCAGGAAATCAAATGAACCCCTTAAAAGTGTGCATAGCACTTGAGGTGTTTGTGCATTTCTCTGGGGAGAGCATCTGTGGCATGCATCTTGTTTTTCAAAGGAGCCCCAAATCTGGAAAGGCCATTCCCTGTTTTTCAGTGAGGAAAGAGGGCAAGAAGGTAAATGTGTTGCAGAAGCTCGTTGGTCCCAGAGCCAGGAGCTGAACAAGAGTTTCTGGTTTTTGGTCCACACTCCCTCAGCCACACAGTGGTAACTCCTCATGGTGTGCCTGTGGTGGGGATGGGGTGGTGAATAGGACTTTCTGGAGTGACCAGGGCTCATTACAGTATAGCTGGGCATTTCTGAAAAGACATCCAGGAGATCATGGATTGAACACTGCACAATACCACAGCTCAGAACCACAGCTAGAGTGTTCCACATCCAGGATGAGAGCTGCATTCTCCTAACCACCAGCCTAGCACCTTCCCCACTGACGTGACTTTCCTGATGAAGACAGCAACTTGAGCTCTCAACCAGTATTTATTTATTTATGCCATGACTACTCGTAGGGGTTCAAGTTCTCTCTTATTTTACCCATAAATTAGAGAGTGGAAGGGAAGAGGCAGTAAGGAAAAGAGTTAGGTCAAGAGAGAAATATGAATGGATGGATTGTATCTGGACTCATTCACTAAGTAGAAGGAAGTTTTATCTGATGTGAGGGAAGAAATAGAACTGAAATCTGAATTTAAAACAGCACAGTTTGTTCCTTCCTAAAGAGTAATAGCAAATTGAACTAGCTGAGATACTAGAAAATGAAATATGAATGTCATAATTGGATTCTTCTAGGAGAGCAAAGTGATTTTATGGCATTCTGCTCATATCTTGGATTACTTGACCTGGTAAGTGATCTCCTGACGCAACCAAAACATGCGATCATTGTGGGAGTATGGAGAAGGAAGTCTGGCATCGTTGCTTTGATTATTCTTATTTGTTCATGATGTTCTCTCTCTAACTGTATTTATGAAGGGGGATTCAATAGGTGAGGTAACTGCTGCAACGCTTTCTTCATGTTTTACACGTGGCCAGTCTAAGGCCCCTATTATGTAACCACAATTTCCTAAGTAATTCTAGCTGCAAAGTCTGTTTTCCTTCAACTGAAAGGAAATCCTTGGCCTGAAATTGAGAGGTGGCACAATGTGGTAGGAAGGGTATGGAGGCTTAGTTGGAAAATCTGGATCTTGGTGTTGGCTCCACCACTGTTTTAGGTGTCTGCATTGAACTCCCCCACCCCTAATCTGTGCTGAAGGGCAGGTAGGTGGCCCCTGCTCCTGGCCATAAATGATTGTGTCATCATGCCTGATCTCCAGCCCCCAAGATGAGCCAATCAGATTCATAATTTGCAGAATTTGAATAGACACAGAACCTTGGTTAGAAGGTGCTGGGCATTGAAGCTGGGTCACACACAGGTGGCATCAGATTTTGGAGCCATAGCAACTTAAAGCCATATGCAAGCCAAAGTCACGAAGGAGAGGAATTATTAAGAGCTTGGCAGATACGAGAGGGAGCAATACTCAGGAGGAAGCAGAGAGTTGGTGACATTCCACTTCCTGCAAGTCCCTGATAGGATCCTTCCAGAGTCCCCTGTGGTCTTGTAGTAAGTCTTCCTTTACTTAATTAAGCTAGCTTGAGTGGGTCTCTCTTTATTGCAATATAAAAATCCCTTTACTCAGACATAGTGTGACCTTGGTCAAGCCATTTTGCTTCTCTGCTCTCAGTTTCATCTTGTATAAAATGAGGCCATTGAATTAGATAAACCCTAAAGTCCCTCTAGATTTCAGGAATCTATACTTTTAATGATCTATATTGGCTGTGTATGAAGCCTCAGAACCCATGGGATGCTTGGTGACACTGCCTTTCTCTTTATCATGCTTGGGCTGGGTCTGACCATGTGGTTTGTCCACAGGACCTTCCGGTGCCAATCAAGGTTCCATTTGAAAAGCAAGGTGCTGGCTGGGGTAAGAGCCACTCTCTGCCAAACGGATATGTGATAGTTTAGATTAAAGGCCTCCGCAGGCCTGTCCTGTTTGGATCCTCTAGTGGATGCAGACAGTGTCAGAGAAAGATGTTGGCAGCTCCTGAGTGTTCTCACTCTAAACGAGCAGTAAGAGTAAGTATAGCCTTGTTGATTGTACATCAATTTGATGGACTAACTATGGAACAGTAATTAAGCCAAAGAGAACATTCAGAAGTACTTATTGCTATTTGCTGTCTGTTCATTCCCCAGAGTCCTACGATAAATAGAACCATAAGTTTAATTAATACCTGCAGGTCTGATTACCCATTTAGGATAGGCCATAGTGGACCAGAGGTTAAACTTTCAAAGACATCTTACTGTGAGTGATGTTGAAAGTGTCTGCATTCGTCTGTAGCTGAAGTCTGCAAACTATGTCCTGCTGCGTGGGGGGCCCATCAGAAGCAGCACCTATAGTCAAAATCTGGGTACCGTGACAGGGCAGACCAGGCGAGCAGCACTGCCTGGATGGGCCTTCGTTAGACACGTGTTTTCTTTGCTCTGCAGGCCTTGAGGCTGTCTGTGCCCTCCCCTAGTGCTCTGAATGTGGTGCCACATTTCTTTTGGCACCTGTGAGGCTGCTGCTCCCCTCCCTATGGCAGCCCAGATCTAGTTTCCACAGACTGAAGCAGGCAGAGGAGGCTGCCAGGTAGCTGAGACAGATGTGCACTGAGTGTAGAAGTGGTTGCCATGGGAGGCTCATTGCCTTGGCCATCACAACTGTGCCTGGTACAGAGCCGCTGCTCTCTAGGGGCCAGCAGGTATGGTTGTGATTGTCATCAGGATCTTCATTAGATCACTGACTTTGGTTTTCATCGATCTCATTTAGAGGGTGTGTATAAGGAAATACATAACCCATGGTGTTGCTGTGACAGGGTGCAACTCCAGTGCTTAGCTTAGCTCACTGCCTGGCACATGAAAGCATTCACCAAACATTAGCTCTGACGTCAGGATCAGTATTTGTCCAGGACCGTGCTAAGTGCTTCTCATTCATTGCTTCACTTAATCTTCACAACAACTGTAATTATCCCTACTCTACAGAGGAGGAAACTAAGGCCCTGGGGTTTATGTAACTTGCTGATGATCACAAAGCTGGGGTTCCAGCACAGGTTTACCTGACTCTGAGGTCTGCGCCCTTAACAATCACACATGACAAGTAGGGACACTGGGAGTGGGTGGGGCTGAGAGTTGAGGAGGTGAGCAAGTGCTTCCTAAGCCTGCAGGTATAAATGCCTTTGGGTTGAAGAAAGCTGCCGGAACTTGTACATCCCTTCCAATAGGACAGTAAGAGGCTCTAGAGCATTCCTATGCATGCTGGGGTGGGGTCAAGGGCTAAGAAGTATTTTTACAGCAAGAAAATTAAAGGATGGCTGGGTGCAGTGGCTCACGCCTGTGATTCTAACACTCTGTGGGAGGCTGAGGTGGGCGGATCACTCAAAGTTAGGAGTTCGAGATCAGCCTGAGCAAGAGCGAGACCCTGTCTCTACTAAAAACAGAAAGAAATTAATTGGCCAACTAAAAATATATAGAAAAAGTTAGCCGAGCATGGTGGCACATGCCTGCAGTCCCAGCTACTTGGGAGGCTGAGGCAGGAGAATCTCTTGAGCCCAGGAGTCTGAGGTTGCTATGAGATAGGTTGATGCCATGGCACTCTAGTCTGGGCAACAGAGTGAGACACTGTCTCAAAAAAAAAACAAAAACAATTAAAGGAAAAAGTGTATTGAAGATACAAAGAAGTAAGGACTGAAAGGGAAAATAATTGTTTATAATGTTAAAGGAAAGAAAGGTAGAAAAAGGAAAGACAGAAAAGAAAAATAAATTGAATTAAAAAATAAACAGGGCTGGAGGGAGCAATAGACAATGAGGAAGAAACAGCAAAGTGTTCAAACCTGAAGACCGAGAATTGGCTTTTCCAGAGTAAACACACAAGTACTGTGCAGACATTAACAGTGGCACTATGTAGTAACTCAGCCCCCTGCTGGGCCAGGCTTGATTTTCAGCCAGGGATCATGCCGTGTATAATAAAGCAAAGAAAGGGGGAAACCAAGCCACATTCTGTGTCTGGGGAAAAGTGCTTGACAGTCTGCAGGAAATGCTTCCCTTTGCATCAACAACTATGGCTGTGTGGTCTGGTGGCAGCCTCTGGACCAAGCAGCGTTTGTGGTGGTCTTGTGGATGCTTAATTAATGAGTAAGAATTACTCAGAAGCAATAAAATGGGAAAGTTCCCATGAACAAGAGTGAAAAGATATGTTGAAATATTTTTAACCACGTGGGGCATTTTGAAACACTTTGAAATAATGAGAAAGTATCTAAATAGATGTAAACAGGAATCTATATGTTGGTTTGGTCTGGCATCAAAAAATATGACTGATATCCCCATATAAGCCAAGCTCACTAAATGGAGACAAGCATCTGGTGGTGACCCAAAGCTATTCCTGAATTCAAAACCCAATTTCTAATACACAATCTACAATGAGTCTTATGCCAATCAACTTTCTATTGGCTTTCAAAAGAAGCTTGGAAACGTTCTTACATCATCTCCTGTCCAGTTTCCCCAGAATTAAATTGAGATCCTACTGATTTATAAATGAACAGGCCAGCATTGTTAATAACATAATAAAATATACTATTGGAGAGAATAGTGCTCATTGCCTTAAAATCATCAGCCACCTGGCTCAGACCCCTAGAGCTAAAGAGTGGGGCTGAGCAAGCCCTGAGCAAGGCAAGGCTAGGCTAGTTTTTTTTTTTTTTCCTTTTTTTACCCTTAAGAAATCAGATCAATGTATGGTTGATACAGTTAAGTGTCACATAATCAATTGAAAAATTAAGGTGAAAGAAAAAAATACCTTGTCGATTGTGCTGTAGCAATAAAGTCTCATTATGTAGATGTGGTCTGAGTCTACACAAGGAAATGTAGTGAAAAGTGAAGAGGAAAATTGAGGCAATTTCCTGAGTTATTCAAGGAAAAAAAAATTTCCCTTGCCTCAATTATTCATATAGTACTTTTCTTTGAAACTGAGGAGAGGGGGAGAAAAGAGGAGGGAGGGAAGAAAGAAAGCTTGATTGCATTAATTCTCCACTTCATTTTGTAGATTAAGGCACATCTATAGACTTTATTACTCATCCCTGTATACTGCGGTTTACTTCTTGACAAAATATTTCTTTGCCATTGTATATATGCAGATTTTACCCATCCTACGTTTTTCTCTAGTTAAATGGTGAGAACTTGAACTGACACTATCCTTTTTTCCCATAAATAGGATGCCTGCAAGAAGACTAATTTCCCGGTAATCCAACTTATTCCAAACATTCCACCCACAAGGCAGCAAGTTAGGGAGAAATAGAATTCTGCCTGAAGATGTCAGTCATAATTATCATCAAAGATCTATTCTATTCCACCTCCCTTTCATCAGTTGGGGGAAGTATCAGTGTTTGGACCCAGAGTGGAAATTTTTCAACAAACATCACAGATGTCCCCAAAGTTCATCTGCCAGGCCACCCTATATGGTGGTGTACAGGCATACCATGGCAAACTGGAGTCATTTTGTAGTTATAGTTAGATTATGTATTCGGACAAATTTCTGGCAGAGCAGTTACTTGTCTTAACAAAATCAGTATTTGTGACAATTTTCCATGAAACAGAAGTAAAGCATTTTAGGAAGGGGTGTCATTTTCTAATTTGCACCCAGTCGCTGTATGGGCTAGTGGTAGCTTTGGTTGCCAATTAGCTTAAGATTTAGATAATGCAGTCCAGGTTCAGAGAGGAGCAGGGGAGAGGATGACTTTGGGAAATAAAACTTCAGAGGAGACACTAAAGGAATAGAGTTACAGAGCCAGGAGAAAAGAATGTTAAGCAGAATCTGAAGGGGTGGTGTATAGGCATCGGTTCACGGCTCTTCTTGGTGTCCACCAAAGGACAGTGTGAAATGAAATGGGCTTACATCACATGGACTTAAAGTATTTCTGCTTAACTCAGATAAAATTGCTTAAGTGGAGCTTTCCTGTGAGTAAGTCCTAATGTGGCACCGATTTCATAACAAAGTAGGACCTTCTTAGAGGAGGGATTTTTGCTGTTAGTGTCTATGACCTACTGTTATCTTGTATGCTGTGAGAAAACGCAGGGAAAAGCTCAAAGCACTGACAGTGGAGTGACTGTGTAACCAAAGTCTTTTCAGGTGACCCTCATTCATAAATCAGTGCTTCTCCAAGAGTGCCATGAGCCCTGACCTCCTCCTCAATGCCAATTTTTGCAACCACCTCAGGCATGCGAAATGGGGCCCTAGACTCTACATTTTGTCATGTATCCTTGTTTGAAAACTACTAAATTAAACTGTAAGCTATTTGATGGGAATTAGATATTATTCATTTTTATATGCACAGCATTTTGTATGTCAGGCTCTCAGTAAAGTACTGCATGTGTGGAATGAATCTCTTAATCATTACTGTACTGAGCTAACAATAAGGTAAATGATAAGGTTATGATATTTAAATAATTTTATAGTAGCAACTATGATTTTTGTGCAAATGTCGGGATTATTATGTAAATATCACTTTGTGGGTTTTTGAAAAATTAGGAATTTATGAAGCTTATTAGTAAAAATATACTGTAACACTTTGATGGCTGTTGAACATAAATAAGTCAGTCTGATGTGAACGTCTTCCACTCAGGAAGATTTGCTTCCAAGCATTTTTTATGTTGACAAATGCATTTTCTATATGACAAAAAAAAGGAAGAAATCAAGGGATTTGTCTATTTGTCAGTGAATAAGATATAGTGAGTCCTGGCAGGTGGTACATAACTGATAAAAATCCTGAGTTTGTACTTGCAATAATATTAAAAAAGTGAAGCAAAACAGGGTTATGAAGTAGAATAGAATAGTAGAACCCACAGCAGTCAGTAACCCAGAACCCAGCTGCCTTCCACCCTGCATGCGTGTGCCCCGTCTCTCCCTCTCCTTTCCAATTTGCCCTTTGGGATAGAATTAAATAGTGATTAGCCCATTGGAAGTTTTTGCTGGGAAGGAGGAAAAAGAGGACAGGTCTCATCACAACAAAAGCACCCCAAGAATGTGCCTTTGTGAGCTCGGCAGGCTGCGAAATCTGGAGCTTTTACGCCCATCTTTGGCTGGCTTTCTCCATGTGACTCCACACAGAAGTGCCACTACCCTTGTCCCGGTATGTGTGTCCCCCTCCAGTCCTCCTCTCACCCACTCCAGTTTCACGAGCAATACAAATGTGCTGAGTTGACAATGCCAGCCTGTGGTACACAGCCATGGAGCAGAGATGACCTGGGTAATACATACATTCAATTAACCTTGAACCCCTTTTAACAAATCCAACTTTTTACTCAACTAACAATTTCAACTGTGGTAGCAAAACCAACTGAACCAACTGTATAAAGTCTTTTCTAACTGATTCTATGGCTTCCTGTTGTCTCCTGAAGGCCACGGACTCCTGGGTGAGCGGGGAAGGGGGCAGCTTGGTGTTATTGCTGAGGGCACATGAACCAACAACTCTTCATCCCCTTGTGCCGGCGTTTAATGAGTCCTTACTATGCACCAGACTGTGTGGAGCACTTAATAAGTAATAGGCTAAACCTATTTTTGTAAGTCAAAAATGGTTGCATATAAGCAATTTTCTATGGTTAACCTAATAACTGCTATCTTATTTAATCTCTGAAGTGACTTATGAGGTATTGCTGTCCTCATTGTCCAGATGGAGAAAGCAGAGGCTCCAAGTGGTCAAGATGCAGAAAGCAGAGTCTGGAACTGATCTGTCCAGCACCCCTGGGCTCCAGCACCCCGGGGCTCCAGCACGGGGCTTGATGAACACTCTGTGTGTATCAGGCATTTTCTGCCATTTGAGTCGTGACATTTGTGGCACCATATGTATATTACCAATCTCAAATTTACATAGGTGTTTTGTAATTAAGAAAATAAAATTTCCTTAAAATGTTTTCTGAATTCATGGTAGTGTTTTAGGTATCTTGCCAATCAAAGAGCGTGCAGAAAGACTGTCCTAGTATTTCTTGGGTGCACAACACTGTTTCTGCCTCAATTCCAGCCCTACTAATCACAAAGCCCTGATGCTTTTTTGGGGGGAAGGAGTATGGAACTTGTTCCCTGGAGCCCATTGACCGAGGTATGTCAGCTTAGCTTCTGGATGTCTCTCTTCCCTCCAAGCTGCTTTGAAGTCTCCATGCAGTTGAAAAGTTCCAGAGAGTCAATGAGATTATCCACACAGAGAGCTTAGGTGAAGTTCTCAGCCCAGAGCCTGCAGCAGAGTAAACCCTTAGTAAATGAGCATTGTTAATATCATCTGGCACATTCTGATGACCTAGCGACTCGATCAATCGATACTTTTGAGTTGGCTTGTAATATAGGTGAACTTTCTGATTCATCCTTTAGCCTTGTGATCTGTTAATTTCATCTAAAAATGTTTCTGCATATCATCTACCTATTATCTGTTATCTGTCAGTCAATCATCTATCTATATATCTGTCTCTACCTATTAATCATCCATCTACCTATCATCTCTCATTTATCATCAATCAACCAATCAATAAATCAATCATCTCTCTCTCTTTCACATCATCTGCAAACTTGCAGACTAACTTGTATGTCACTCTGAAGTTCTCTTATTCTAGTTCATCTCCAATTTTTTCTAGTCCAGGGCCATATTAGTTCTACAAAGTGTCATACTTTCATGTATCAAAAATGGCAAGAGATTATATGTGTGTAATAGATAGATTACAACTGTGCACTTTTGCTATTAAATATATGTTGCTTTTGACTGCTGGAAGAGGACATCGAGGTACTGATTCCAGGCCACGAAGCTGAATGCCCAGAGGAGGGAGCAGGGCACACATACTGATGGCACTTTGTGGTTGTTTGATCACAGGCTCAGAGTATCGTTCCTTGAGGGTAGGTGGAAGGAGATACTGATTATTAGGTTTCAGTTTCTACCTTTTAAGGAAAATGAACAGGGATGTGAAATAACTCACAGATATTGAAAGTGTAAACAAATGATGACTGACAGTTTGGTTTATAATATAGTAGCATTTGAATTGGATATGCTGGCTTCGAATCAGCCAAAATATGTATTTATGCATTGGATTTGTTTAAAATTCATGATGCAGTTTTATTTTTAACCAGATATAGGAAAAATAAATGGTGACTCTGATTTTTGTCCTTAGCTTACTCAGGACAGTGATCCAGTATGGCCCTCTATTAAATGGAATTCATGTAAAATGTGAACACACTTTTGGAATCCAGTTTGAAAAAAGTCATTCATTGAAGTAAAACCCCCCAGAATTCCTTTAATTTATAGGATTCATTATGTCATTATCATCCTCAACAAAGATTTAATGAGCACCTACTATGTGCTTAGTTATGATTCAAGTAACTCTAATACCATTTTAGCAATGGGTTGATTTTCTCAGAATGTTACAGTGAAGCTCCATTTGTGTATTATGTTCATTATGTACACTTATTCAAAGTATATTATTTGTACCTGCCATAGGTTATTGACTATTATATATATATTTATATGTTTGATTATGCTTCATATATTGAAAATAACCACGTGGGAATAGATTTCTTGTCAAGAAAATTAGAAGTTTTGTCTGCTCCTTCATGACAAAACTTCAAATTTTCTTGTTCACCAGAGTTTGGGGGAGGGGGAGATACACATCTTAGGGTTGTGGCGAGCATTGTTGGTGGGGGAAGGGAATACCTCTAACCCTTCGTAGGGAAAGCCAAAGATACACAATGTAACCAAAAGGTCAAGAAAGGAAAACAAACAAATAAACAAAAAAACTTTTATGGGGTGGTGGGCAGATGGGAGGGGGGAGGAGGGGAAGGATATATACTTACAAAATAGGTGTGACGTGCACCACCTGGGGGTAGGACACGCTTGATGTTTTGACAAGGCAGGTGGTGGGTGGGGAGAAATGGCAGGGGCAATGTATGTAATCCTAACAATATTTGTACCCCCATAATATGATAAAAGAAAAAAAAGAGAAAATTAGAAGTTTTCTTGAAAGAGTTCTCTCTACTATGTGAGTTTTGTATAACACCTGCACACAAATACTTAATGTTTTCCTTCAGAAAGTTCATTTCCATGAGAGAATTGCCTTATGTCATTAGAGTCAAAACTCAAGCATGATGATGTCTTAGACATCTGTAATTTAAGTTTTTAAAGGGATTTGCACTACATAAATCAGTTAATCCTCTAATGGCATGTATTGTACTTTTGTCAAATGGCAGGCATTGTTCTAGTGACCATTTAATCCTTTCAACCACACTAAGGGGAAGATACTCTTGTTATTCCATTTTGCAGATGAGGAAACTGAAGCCCCCAGTTACTAAGTGGAAGAGCCAGGATTTGAACTGGGGCATTTGGGGTCTAGGGCGTGTATTCTTTCTCATTACATGACACTCCCTCCAACTCAGGCTTATTCTAAAAGTTGGCATTGAATATAATTTGCTCTTTTATGGCTGAAGGTAGCGTGAAGGGGAATATAGAAGCAAAAAAAAAAGTTGAGCAAATAGTTGGTTTATCTGTTTAATGTGGTTTATCTTATTGGATTAATGGAGCAAAACAGCCACATTGGCCCAATTACTCAGAGCTGCTATTTCTTCTCCTTCCCTTTCCCGGTGTCAGCCTCCCCGGTAGAGTCCTCTTCATCCTACAGCTCTTGACCTTGAACTACCCGTTTCTACAGTTTCCACATCACCCTGGCTTCTTTCCCAACACCCAACCAAGCTATGCAGTTGATGTTTATTGCACAGCCTGAACTTGGTACAAATATGAACAAGACATGATTTTATTTTGTTTTGTTTGTTTATTTTAATTATTGACAATCAACTTTTTTTGAGTCTCTCAGTCCCATCCCTTAATTATATGTCAGGCATATTTCTGCGACCTCTGATCCCTTTGTTAATACAAATCCACACCAGTTCAGTTTACAACATATTCCCCACCCCTGTCTATCTGAACCTTCCCACCTCTGTCTGTCTAAACCCCCCCACCCTCAGCTTAGGCCTGGGATTTCCAGGGGTCCTCCTCTTTTACTTTTTCTCCCCCTTCCCCTGGTCTCATCTCCACTGGGCTGGGGATGAGAGAAGGGACAGGAGAGCAGTCCAGGGTCCTCTCGGGTGTCTGGCCACAGCTGGAGCTCTTCTCCAGGCTGATGCTGGCTCCTCTGGCTGACACTGGCCCCAACCTTTTTTTCTTAAACTGTGTGGGCTTTCTCTAGCTGTGTGAATTCTTCTGTGGGCTCTGGCCCCACTGCACAGTTCTTCTTTGGGAGGTCATCTCTTTCTTGACCTCTTGGAACCCTCCTTCAGCTCCTGCTTCTGTGGAATGCCCTATAGCCTTTGGCTGAGTACAAAAGTTGCCTGGATGGCCAGGCCAGGCCAGCCCCTTGGGTGGCACATCTGCAACATGGCTCAAGAGTGACCCCTTCTTTGGCGCTACATGAGGAAGAATGATGCATCTTTGTCATGCCACGTGGTAGGGAACAGAGTGCTCATCTGTACAGCTTTCACTTCCTGCTTTACTGATCCCCTCCTGATCCTTTCCTGTCCTCGTCACCCCTGCCCCGCACAGCGCACTGCACCAGCACACGGCCAGCCTGGCGAGGAGGTGCCTGTTTCCCCTTTCGAAGACAAACTCCACATCTATGAGACGTTCTTTTGGAGCCCTCCTTAAGACCATCAATGGCTTTCTCAGTGTCTCTGCACTCACTAGTCTTTTTTTTTAATAAACTCAGTTAGCTGATTCTTAATAAGTCCTGAGGATTTATCTGGTCCAATTTCAGCTGTGTGTGTGTGTGTATGTATATGACTTATCTTTGTCCTTAGCTTTGAGTCCTAGGAAAAAGTCACTTAAAATAATCTGTTACTTTGACAATTACTTATTTAATATACATCTTTCCACTAGGCCACGCACAGTTTTCCCTCTTAATCTCATTTACCCTCTGACTCTTCTTGAGTTGCCATGGTGATAAGCATCGTGATGGGACAGAGTTTCATAAACGAAAGGAAAACACAGATTGCGGCATCAGGGATGATATGGTTTGAGCAGGATTATAGAGCTGATCATCAGCTGATCCACTTCTCAAATATTCCATCTTTGCTATAAGGTGTTTGTAAGGAATAAACAATATGCAGGACATTTATAAATATGATGGGGTATTTATACCAAAATTAATGATGAGTTAATTGTTGGTATAGAACAAAATACAGAAAATAAATACATAAATGTTACCTTAAAGTTAAAATATTTAATAGCTTCAATTTCTACTCATGCCAACCTCCTTAGTAAAGTTCCTGTTATTATGCTTAATTTCTTTTGCCTTTTTCTGCTCACATCCTGGGAACTGTCCTATTAATAATGAAATGGGAGATAGATAAAATGATAGAAAAAGAATCAAAAAGATTGCTTATTATTTCCTTGATTCATTAGGGAGTCATTAGTAATACTTGAAGACTATAATACTATCTCTTTAAAAATAAAAAAATTAGAAATATGTATAGCAAATCAATATATGCAAAAAACTCAATTAGGTGAGAGTTAAGGCTTAAGTTCACTGAATTTAAATTAGAGTATACAAAGAGATTAATTCTTATTAATATTTTTGTGGAAGTTTATGAGCTTACATGTAGTACTGTGGTTTTCATACTGTGGGGTACCTTCCTCTTTTCCCTGTTCCACCCCCACTTCCCCAAGACGCTTCTCTTTCTTTTCAAAATCATCAATGTGAGTTAATCATAGTGAATTTCACAAATAACCAAGTGGGCTATGGGCTGGATCAATAATGGAACAGTGTGAATGTTGGTAATTGTCCTAGAGTATTTCTCCCTGGCTGCGTAATGGTTTCTGGTGATGTGGGGAAATGTCTGCTTCCCCACTTAATCTCTAAAGGTAATACTTTGTCAATATAACGTGCCTGTTTTTAAAATTTTAATACTTCTCCACATCTAAATTTATGGAACATAAATTTAATTGTATTTTACATTCAGTAAAGGTGATTTTAAAAAGCAGAGAAGACTCTCCATTAAAAAAAATCATAAACATAGAGTTAATTTATTTAAAAAATTATATTTTAAATTATGAAAGATTTCAAACATCTACAAATGAATAGTGGTAATGCAAAGTGTATATATATACCTTCTACACATCTTTATTAAGTCTTAACATGGTGCCGTATTTGCTTCAGATATTTTTTAGTGATATAAAACATTAAGATACAATTGAATAAAATACCCTTACAAACTTCTCTATTATGTCATTTCTTTTCTTCTCCAAACTATTATCATGAATTCAATATTTATCATTCCCAGGGGTGCTTTTGTACTTTTGCTATAGTATATGGTATAATATAATATTTTTTAAAAAATTTAAACTTTTTATTAGTGTCATAATATTATACTTATTCTGCTGCTGTTTTTGGTTCATTCAACATTATGTTGTTGAGAATTATTCATGTTGATGAATATAGCTTTAGTTCATTCAGCATTAAATGCTATCTATTGTTCCATTGAATGATTGTGCACTATTTTGTTTATCCATTCTCCTGCTGATGAACATTTGGGATATTTCCAATTTTTTCTTTTACAAGTAATGCTGAACTGATTGCACCTGCTTGTGCATATGCAATAAGAGTTTCCCTAGAGCAGTGATTCTCAAAGTGTGGTTCATGAACCCCCTATGATCCATAATGTCTTTTTCAGGAGGTCTTCAAGGTTGAAACCATTTTTATGATAATACTGAAGTTTTATTTGCTTTTTTCACTGTACTGATATTTGCATTGATGGCAAAAAGCAACAATTGGTCAAACCATTTAGCATGAATCAAAGCAATGGCACAAACTGTATTAGTTGTCATTTTATCTTTCAGCACAATGCACTGGCAGGAAAAAAATCCATTTATTTAAAAATATCCTTGGCAAAGCACTAAAAATGATTAATTTATTAAATCTCAACTCTTGAATACATGTGTTTTTAAAATTCTGTGTGCTACAGTAGGGTTTATGCATAAAGAATTTCTATTCATACTAGTGGAATTTTTTATAAGCTAAACTAGCTTATTTTCCATGGGATACCATTTTTACTTGAAAGAATGACTGACAGATAAACTATAGTTAAACTATACTAACAGATAAACTATTGGGCATTTAGCAGACTCTCTAAGTCCATTTGTGTTGGTATGACAAAGTATCTTAGAATAGGTAATTTATAAATAATGGAAATGTGTTTACTCACAGTTCTGAAGACTGGGATGTCAAAAATCAATTCACTGGCAGGTTTGGTGTCTGGAGAGGGCACTGGTCTTTGCTTCCAAGATGACACCTTGAGTGCAGTGTCCTCCCAGAATGGAAAGAATGGAAGGACAAAAGGGGAGGAGTGCTGTGTCCTCACTTGGTAGAAGAGCAGAAGACAACAAACCTATTCTTTCAAGCCCCTTAATAAGGACCCTAATCCCATCTATGAGAGCTCCACCCTCATAACTTAATCACTTTCTAAAGGCCTGTAAATGTTGTCAAAATCAAAATGGAGCCACTAATTTTTAAAAAAAGCCCTGATAGAGCTGATGAAGGCTAAAAAGAGAGGGTTCTCATGCTTGTATGCCTGACAACAATGATATCACAAAGACTCTGCAAGAACCACAGCCTTGCACAAAGGACATCACAACCTTACGCAAAAAATACTTCTGCAGGAACATCTGCCCAGCAACTTACTCTCTAACCTTGGACTGTTGTCACTGTTGTTATTGATCCTTATAGCTAAGGATAATCTTTTCAAAACAATTATATAATCCTCATTTTTTCTTTTAAAAACCTTTGTCTTCCTTTATCTCCCTGAAAATGCACATGGTTTACTTATGGCACACATATTACCATTCCAATGCCCTACTGAATAAATATACTTTTCTTTTAGAGAGTCTCTCTCTGTTTGTTATTTAGGTTGACATAAATGGTGTCAGAAGTGGGATCTGTAGCACAATCACTTTTAGAAGGAATTGATAATTCATGGAACTGGTGTTCAGTATTCACCTGAGTACTTTGAGCTCTCTCTTTCCTTGGCTTGCCTTTTCTGCCCTAGTGAATCTTCTCTTGGGCTGAGCTTCCCTCTTTTTTGGTAGAGGCCTTTTTATGTTATTCAGAAACTGGTGTGGTTATAAGGTCACCTTAAATAAAGAACCTTACATCCTTTCTGGGATGATAAAAGACTTTTTGTATTTTCTGGTAAGTCCTTTCTGGGGTCTTTTGGGTTGAGTACTCTAGTTTCTACAGAATTTACATTTACATTCTGTCTGTGGGCATGTCTTTTCTGGTGAATTTACTTCTGGTATGTGTGCCCAGTTTAAGCTTTTGTTTGATCTGCATGCCTACATTAACATTTTTGTGAAAACTCCTATATTGGTTTTATTTTGGTTACATGAGTCTTATTTGGCTCTTTTCCCTTGCTTGTTTCTGATAATCTTCCAAGAACAAAATAAACATTTTAAGTGGTACATGCAGGATGGCTAATTAAAAGCCACTAGGGTGGTTGCGAAGATCTAAAACACTGATCTAAAAAAACCTGCGACTATAGAGTTAAAATGTAGAGCCTTCTAAGTTCTCTATCTCTATTTTTTTTTATATCTACTTTGAATTTGCTGATTGTTTTTAATGGTGTTGAGGTAAAACTCACTGCTTATGGCATTCCAAGCCAAGATAAAATGAAAGTCTTAAAGGGCTTTCAAATTAATGTCGTTACAAATTTCTACAGCTCTATGCTAAGTAATAACCTAGACATCTTTAAGAAATATAAATTTAGGTTTACTTGACTAGCAATTGCTTAGGATGATAGCCTTTAAAAAGAACAAAATAAATGTTTATAAAGGTGAGGCTTTTAGATCATACGGGTCAAAACCTTGAACTCAGAGCAATAATATAAGGTATTTCTGTCTGGCATAAAATTTTTTTTTTTGTCTGCCATCCAGGGGCAGCCAAAAGTAAAAGCCAAAAAACAAAAACTGCTAAAATTCTTCCTCACTTCCATTGATTATGCAAGCAAACCAAACTAGTGTACAAAAGACAGATTTGTTATTAGTTCTAGGCTAGTTGGAGATTTTATTTTCCTCATACAATTCAGCCAGGTCCTAGGTAAAATGTAAACATTAAAAATTTAACCCTGAACTCATTTGAAACTGATTTAAAAAAGGACAAAAAGGGTAAAAGAGGTTTTTAAAAGTGAAACTGCCATGGAAACTTTTTTATTCAAAATATTGGTTTACAACCTTCATTAGATTACCTATTAGGGTAAATGAAGTTTAGCCATGTGAACAGGTACCAAGTTTGTCAGAAATATAATTTGGATCCAACAGTCTTTTATAAACTGTTGAGTTTATATTAGTGTCTAATGAAAAAAATTCTATAATGAAAGCTATAAGATCTCTGTGCGTGTATTTAGGTGTGTATTATATTGTATGCTGTGTCTAAATGGTAAAATCTGGCATAGTCAGCCAAAAATGCATTATGAGATTTTATTCAGATTGGCTTAGGGCTTAGATAAATTAGCACTCATATAGAATATAAAATATATAGTAATTAACCCAAAGGACTTTTTGTTCACATGACTTAAGTAAATCTTTAATTAATAATCTGGTTTTAAAATTATTGGTAAAATAAACATAGAAATGTATTTAGAATTGTCAGCATACATTTTTGCTTGGGTTTACTGGTAAGTCAGTTTTATATTTGTCTCTGCTAGATGTCTTAATTTTTTCAGGGTTTGACACAAAGTTTATAAAACTGTAAACCTAAAGCAGAATGATCTTTGTGTAATTCTTTTCTTTTAGTAGAGATGGGGGTCTCACTATATGATCCAGGCTGGTCACAAACTCCTAGCCTCAAGCGTTCCTCCCACCACAACCTCCCAAGTGGCTGGGACTACAGGTATGAGCCACCATAGCTGGTGCACATTTTTTTATTTTTTAGAAATTGTGTCTTGCTAAATTTCCCAGGCTGGTCTTGACCTCCTGGCCTTAGTTGAACCTGCTGCCTCAGCCTCCTGAGTAGCTGGGAACACAGGCATGAGCCACCACACCCAGCTTGATAGGTAAGACTAATGTGTTGGTTTAATAAAAACAGCTGTATCTTCTGAGTTATTGACAAAACACCCATATATTTAACTTTAAGTTTCTTACTTAGGTGAGTAACCGATATTCATAATAAAAATTGTTAACAGGGACCTAACTTGAAAAGATGACTAGCTTTGTCTGTTATCTCAGCTTTCATAAGTAATCTAGGTGAACTGTTAAAAATTAGATAAATGGAAATTGGATAAATGTCTATAAACAAACTTTTCATGTAATTTAAAGTCTTAAAGTTATGTTAAATTAAATAAGATACTTGCTAAATATCTAGATCATTTCCAAATAATATTAAAAAACTAAAACAAATTACTGAACATAAATATGTTTGTTCTTGACTTCTTAAATGTTATATAAAGACTAAGTATATTTGGATCTATTAATACACATAAATTATGCTGTGAATAAATGTGCTTTTAAAAATTAATACAGTTGTTCTCATCTATAAAATACTGATATGTGATAGTTCAGAATTGCTTGCTAAAATTAATGTGACTGAGCACTGAAATTCTAATTAATATATATGATCCTGTATGTAAAATGAACATCAAAAGATGTTTGTGATAAAAAAAATTATAAGAAAGGCATAAAAATGTGTTTTTTATTGAAAAAAGAATAATTTTGTCCATTCTGGAGGTTATTTAAAGATTGTTTCAAAATATAAATTAAATGAAAGAAGCAAGATAGAAAAGAACCAGTAAGTAGGAGAATGAATTGCAAAGAAAGTTATGGGCATTAAGATGTATTTTTGGGGCCGGGCGCGGTGGCTCAAGCCTGTAATCCTAGCTCTCTGGGAGGCCGAGGTGGGCGGATCCTTTGAGCTCAGGAGTTCGAGACCAGCCTGAGCAAGAGCGAGACCCCATCTCTACTATAAACAGAAAGAAATTAATTGGCCAACTAATATATATAGAAAAAATTAGCCGGGCATGGTGGCACATGCCTGTAGTCCCAGCTACTTGGGAGGCTGAGGCAGCAGGATTGCTTGAGCCCAGGAGTTTGAGGTTGCTGTGAGCTAGGCTGACGCCACGGCACTCACTCTAGCCTGGGCGATAAAGTGAGACTCTGTCTCAAA
>VSMD01018062.1:0-24922 GCA_008750895.1 Mirza zaza
CTGTGTAATGGTCAAGTCAGGGTATTTAGGGTGTCCATCACTTGATAAATACCTGCAGTATTTATCATTTCTATGTGATGGGAACATTTCAAGACCTGTCTTCTAGCTATCTAAACATACAGGTCTGCACTCAGAAAACAATACCCCCAATGAAGGCCTCAGAAGCAGCATCAAAAGGAAAAGTTCTTCTGTGACCTTCTGCTGCCCTCCTGTCTCTCAGTCCCATTCCCCCCAAGGCTAGCCATAGAAACTAGGCTCCCTCTTCCCCAAGGCAGGTCATAGACACCAGAACTCCTTTTCCCCCAAACCAGCCATAAAACATAGAAATGTCACCCTAACTTTCCCTTCACCTTTCTGGGTAACAGCGTGCCACACAGAAATGATCTGCCCCACCTTGTTTGACTGTAAGTCATGAGGCGCCTGGCTCCAGACCACGTGCTGCCCCACACCTAACGGAAGGAATCTAGATGCACAGGCCTTGGCGGGCACTTCCACTCCTCAGTGTATTAACATTAGAGCATACGCTTTTTGTCCAATCATACTTCTACACGACTGTCCATACTTTGTTTAACCTAAGCACAAAAATGGACAATTCTCCTGTATCTTTGGATCTTCATTTGGAAGACTCCTGTGTACATGCTACATACATTTGTGTTTTTTCTCCAATTAATCTGCCTTTTGTGAGTTGATATTTCAGCAAAACTTCAGAGAGCAAAGGGAAAGCTTTCCCTTGGCACCTACAGTTTTGGAGCAGTAAGCAGAGTCACCCAAGCCACTCTGCTCCTCTGGAAGTGGCAGTGAAGGGAACCCAGACCATCAGCAGCCACATAAGGATAAGCATTTCTTCCAGCCGGGCTCCTAGCCTCTCTCTGTGCAATGTGGCCAAGAGAAAAAATCTATGTCCCTTTTTTCTCTGCAAGGTTTTCATTCATGGGAAAAACTGATTTGTGTGACTAGTCTTGGAATAGCGATTCTGGCGTGCTTTTTGGTACTTTGTGGTATGAATATTTATATTGTTTGATCTATCTCCTTCCAGAAATAATCTTTGCCTTTGTCTTTGTCTTTCTTGTTGTTCTTTCTCGTTTTATGTCCTTGAGAGCTTGACTTGTGATGAAGTAGAAGGCCTCGCTCTAGGTCTCTATCATCTTGGGGACACGATTTTCAGGTTACGTGGGGTGGCCAGTCTGAAAATGGCTGGGAACCCAAGACTTTGTTTTGAGTGTGTGAAGCTCTCGGGAGAGTTTGTCTTAATAAAAAGTTCCATCCATAAGCAGCTTTTGTCATCTCAGCCCTTGTTGCCTGGGGTTAATGCTGGGAAAGTTTCACCCCAGGAGGGCCTTACTGGTGTCCCAGATTAATGGGTCTGTGGCAGCTCCCCTACTGCCTCAAATTTGTGGGTTGCTGGAGGCAAACACCATCCTTAACCCTCTGTGGCCACCGGAGTCTTTGGCTATATTAGCCTATTCATGAAAGTGAATTTCTTTTTGGTGTGGAGAGCTTTGGGATTGTTTCTTCCTTGCATCTCCAGGAAACACCTCTTTTTCTCAACCTGGAAAATTACAAACTGGGCTTTCCATGAAGAAATTATTTGATTGAGTCACTATTGGAATAAGTACACCATTGCATATTCCATGACCAGAAAAAGATCCTTTAAATTAGACTCCTAAATTTAAAACAACCAAAATGATTCTAAAGATCTCTTATTCTAAACAATTAATGGGAGAATCAAATTAAAAGACAGACACATAATAGTGTCATGACTAGCCTTAACTAACTCTCTTAACTAAATTAAAGCACAAGAATCTGACCTAAAACAAAGTTACAGTCCTCTGTATGGTCAAACTGCCAGCTCTGGATCCCTGTGGGTTCAATGATGAAGGCTGCTCCACCTTGTAGTCCAATAAAGTTCTGCACTTTCACCACTGCAACTTGGGTTTGATTCCAAGTCAGGGAACCAGCCCCTTTTGGTTTGGCTTTTGACTTTGTGGAATACCTGTTAACCTCTTTGGAGATGCCTCATGCATCCTTGGTAAAGTCATAATCTTGGCTAAGGTGTACTGATTTCACTTGGGAGGGTAACTTTGGTAAGGAAAAGCAAAACAAAACAAAATAAAACACAAAAATCCATAAAGATTTAAAAGTCAGAAATATCATGTGTTTATCCTGGCTACAATCTGATAATAAGAGATTTAAAAGGATTTTCTTAAGAGTTCTATAGTCAAAAGTTGACTTAATTAAAACTGATATTTAAGCCACATATACATATATACATAGTGTGTGTGTATATATATATGTGCATATATATATATAGTTTTAAGGCCTCTGTTCTCTGTAAAAATTTCTTAGTCAACTGAACTCCTCTCTTCTCTTCCGAACTAACCACATGTGCTCCCTCTGTTTCTCCACTTACTTCTGTTTCTCCTCCCCTCCTCTTTCCACCTGTTTCTCCTCCCCTCCTCTTTCCACCCCCGATGCCACTTGATGAGACCAAAAAATACTTTGAACAGCCTGGGATCCCTTAAGGAAAACATAAAAGGTGCCACAGATGCTTCTTTTTGGGAGGGACCTCTGTTTTTCCTCATGGAACCCCAAGAGTTGTAAACGGATAGATTCAGGTCTAAAGCTCTGCTCTCTTTTGTATGGCATTACCTGATCTCTTTGCGTTTGTGGGGTGCCAGAGGTTACTGTATACTCTGAGAGGGAACCTGACATTGGTGCGTGTGATACCTGGTGACCACGGGCAGGAGCTGCAGTTTTGACGGTGGCCGACAGCAGTTGCTTACAATGAATGGTTATTGCTCCGGAGGGTACTCATTTCTTTGCATGTTTAGATAAGAAAGGCATGCTCCAAACACCTAGAGAAATGTCTTTATAGCAAAGTGCGCTATGGAAGCATCACACAGCCCTGTCGCATGGTGTTTCCCTCTTTTGGGGGACCTGGGATGCAGTATAAAAGTGAAATCCATGATTTTTAAAGGTCTAAATGTTCTGTCTTTTAACTGCACCTACTTTTCAAATATTTAAATTATTAGGCCCTAATAATTTAATTTTATTATATTTTTATATTATATTTATTTTTGATGCTTGCTTAATTTGCCTGTGAAACTGGTTTTAGATTTAGCCGTTAGCTTCTGAAGGCTAGAAAAATGCCCGTGGTGAGGCCTGGGGGCGGCATCCAGGCTCCATTCTCATAGGAACAGGCGCAGGCATACAGCTGTGCCTCTTGACCATGCTGGGAGGGGTTAGATCCTCCAGGCATTGTCTTCAGAGCTCTGTCCTTTGTCCTGAACATTGCATCTGGTACATAATTAAAATTGCTTACTTCCTAGGTCTTTCACTGAAAATTAGGGTTACTAAAAGTTTACATTGTAATTAATATATGTAATTAAAACTATATCAGAGAAACAATTCTATCTGCAATATGTATAAGGAAAGTGGGGTATGTTTTTGGTTTAAAAAAAAGGTTATAAGAAGGGGAATGTGGTTTTTGTTAAAGGGAAAGTAACTTTGCCTTGTTTAGAGGTTTTTAAAAGTTGTTTTACATTAAAGGAATAAAGCAATAATAAAGCTAAAAGGATATAAAAAGTTGGAAAATGGGAAAATTGTAAGATGTTATAAAAGTTTTATAAAAATCTTTCCCTGAGGTGAAAACTGATTAAGATTGGATGGATTTCTTTAAAAGTTTTATTAAAATTAGTTTTAGCATTAATAATATACTGATGCAAATGTATAATTTGATTTTTCTGTTTTAAACAAGATTTACACGTAGTATTAATGAGATAGTAAAAGATTTTTGTTTATACTTGAGGAAATTTAAAAAAAACAAGAAAGGAAAGAAAAAAGACTGATTCAGTTTGTCTCACAGTGTCTTTGTTAGGTCTTTTGATTGTTTGGGAAACTGAGTCTCCTCTCTATCAAAGAGTCAAAGTTTTTGGTTTTTGAAATCTTTGAATTATTACTTTGGCTAGATGAATGACTACTATTTAACAGTGACTTATGATCCTATTTGAGCAAGTATTTTAAACCTTTGATATTTGACAAACTTTCCAAAACCAAAATTTCAAATTCTAAATTCAGTCTTTTTGACCTCAAATTAACTTTTGAATATTAGGGCCCCTAGTAATCTGAGAGATACATATTAGGTTTATTTGGTGTGTTAAAATCATACAGGAAGTATTGTCAATATAAAATTATGTTTAATTTTCTTTGGGTTATATTTGTATAACCATGTTATTAATATATGTTCTAAAATTATATGAGATTCCTAAAATTCTGATATGCCCTAGCATATGTTATCAGTAATAATTTTGATTATGTAAATTGTTGTATGCGACAAAACAACCAAATTTTCGCCTAGCTCACAGCAACCTCAAACTCCTGGGCTCATGGCAATCCTACTGCCTCAGCTTCCCAAGTAGCTGGGACTAGAGGCATGTGCCACCATGCCCAGCTAATTTTTTCTATATATACTAGCATGCCCAGCTAATTTTTTCTATATATATTAGTTGGCCAACTAATTTCTTTCTATTTTTAGTAGAGATGGGGTCTCACTCTTGCTCAGGCTGATTTTGAACTCCTGAGCTCGAGCAGTCCGCCCGCCTCAGCCTCCCAGAGTGCTGGGATTACAGGCGTGAGCCACCGCGCCCGGCCTCTGTCAATAGTGTCTTTAACCATGGTTATTCTAAGCATTTTGTTATCCACAATTACTACCTTACTTTCATTCTTCTCAAAAAGTGGTTTATAATTAGCTACATTTTAAAATTTGCTTCTTCAAGGAAATTCATGGATAGTACTCTGATAAGTACTTCTGAATACAAGTTTCTGATAGCTTTGGAGATTGTACCATTGGACTAGGTAAAAACTTCCAGGTCTCTAATTTCAAAAGCTGATACATTCTTGAGGATTGCTAACCCAACATTAAGCAGAACAATAATTAATTACATGAGACTAAATAGAGGACTAAAATAATTTTTATGACATTGCTGATTCTTTTTATGTTGTTTTCTGGAGTCAAGAAATGTTTTTCTTTTGAGGCTACTTATAGCTTTTAATTATTGAGTAAAGTATACTTTTGTAAACAATTGAAACATTTATCTTTCTTTCTACCAGATTTCTCCAGAATTTGGAAATTATTGGTGAGAATTCTTAATTAATGGCAATATTGTTATTTGCATAGGTTCAATAAGAATTTGTTTTCTTTTAAAACAAGACACAATTGGATACACTAGTTATTTTACTAAGGCTTTCACTGGAATGGCATATTTTCAGGTATGCCCAAACTGCTTTGAGGAATTAAGATTAACTTTATAGAGCCTACGAAAAGCCCCTTGAAAGGACTGGCTTAGTACTATGTCTATGTGGTTCATTCACAGGGTTCCTGACCTATGGTAAGTAAAAAAATGTCACTTTTTGACAGGCTCAAGAACCTCAAGTTATTTTGGGACCTTGAGAAAAGAGGAATTCACCCAATTTATACAGTTATTTCAAAGTTTGGCTTGGCTTTCTAGTCTCAGGGCTTTTAAAAGCCTAATCTGAGATTCCCTATAAAAAAGTTCCAGCAAGGCCAATTTTAAAAGAGCCTATATGGCCAATCACCATTCTTACTGCACTGTATGCAAATAATCAGGCCAAGTATAGTAAGACTAAAATTCATTTTGCAAATAAATTGGTTGTTTGATGATCTATCCTTTGTAGAAATGGAAAATGGGAGAGAGAAAAATTATTAAATATGTTTTAGAATAAAATTATAGTACACTTATTAGATTCTAGTCTTGAACATTGTTTTTGAGTCTTTGTTATTTGCCTAAAATTTAGGCTGAATCCTGAATCAGGTCTTTTCTTACTACAAGTCTCCAAACTAACATTTTCTAACTTTTCTTCCATTTTTCTGACTAGGACTCAATAAAATTACCACTACCTTTCTTTCTGAGGCCCTGCAAGCTGAAGCTCATATCTTGTGACATGCAAGCTACAGGCAAGAGAAACTTGTTAGGTTGTCACTGCCTACTTCTACTTTAACTGATGATGCTGGAGCAGAGGTAACAGCCTGAGAAAGGGCAAAATGTTTTATGAGCTGTCTCTTTAAAACCCCCTCGCCCTTTTTGGGAATTAAAACCTGCATTCCTGACGAGGCCAGTAATCCGAGGGGCAGGGGAATGTTCTTTTTTTTTTTTTGTACCATAGGCGATAGCTCGGCAGAATTGTCTGGGCAGAGGTCACCACGAGATTGTCTTCACAGGAGATGCTATAGTTAAACAGCAATAGCCCAAAGCTCAAAACCCGCTTTTAAAAGCTCCATATTTCTGCTTATAGATAGGACACTGGCCCTTCAAGATGAGAGTCTACCATTCTTCTCATTTGCCAGCAAATTAATAAACTTTTCTTTCCTTTTCCTGAAACCACTTGTCCTTGCTCTTTTGATGAGACCTCAGGGACAAGTCCTGAACTTTCAGTAACAGTGCTAACAATGGTAACAAGTCTAACATCTAGATGCCTCAACTGACTGCCCTTTAGACTCTAGGGAAACTGCTTTATAGAGTGGTTTATAGTTCCAAACATTAGCCTTTGTTTTTCCTTCTGTTTAATGGGACTGGCCTATTTCCAGAAATGGGAAACTGGTATAATGAGATTCTTTGGCACTCAGCTTTTAACTCAATTTTTTTCTCCATAGCCCCCAACTCAGCTTTTAGTATGTGAAACTTCTAGGGACGTTTCAGACAGGGGAATATTGGGTTGCAAAAACAGAAACCCCATAATATGGCAAGTTGACAAGCTGAACTGAAGAGAAAGCCTCAAGGTCTCTCTGACCTTCCCCTCCCCCACACCCCACACCTTTGTCTCTCCCAGAGCACAGGTCTTTTCTACCTAAGATCCAGGCCCACCAAGGAGAATAATTGTTTTTTCTTTCCTTCCTTAAAAGACCAAGAATGTAACTACACTGAACAGACTCTTTCATAAGGTCATGTTTGTCTCTTAGACTCATCAAAATTTCAAAGAGAGCTATTTATGAGTTAATGTCTGTTCCCCAATCTACTCATTTTCCCTCATTATCATTTATTGCAGAATTCCTCTTCTCTCCCTTCCCATAACCCATTTTGCCAGGATCCAAGCCTCCATTCTTTCTGTAACATCAAGATGGTGTATAAGCTTTCTTTCCCCACTGAGGGGTTGGGTCTTCATTGTGAAGGCTCCCATGTACAAGTGAAATAAGTTTGTGTGCCTTTTCTCCAATTAATCTGCCTTTTTTGAGTTGACTTTTCAACAAACCTTCAGAGGACAAATGCGAAGCTTTCCCTGGATCCCTACACTTGGAAGGCTGTAAATCATGATTCTGCCAGGTGTGCTCTGTCTTGGAATATGTGCCTTCGGAATCATGAGCCACTACATAAGAAGTCCACCCATCCTGAAGCATCCGGAAGCTGAGACACATGGAGAGAGCATGAAGAGATAGAGATACACAGAGATGCATGGGGAGCCCCAGATGTAGCCCCCAGCCATCTGAGTCTTCCTGCCCAGCCCCAGACACGTGAGTGGCACGTCTTGACGTGACTCAGTGCCAGCCACTGTCTGCTGCAACCATGTGAGAGACCTCAAATGAGAACTGCCTGACTGAACCCAGTCAACCCCTAGAAAATAAATAATTTCTGTTGATTTATACCAAATCCCTAGATTTGAATGTGATGAGTATGAGTGTGATAGAACAGCTCAGGGCTACGAATCAAAAGACAAAGGTTCAAGTACGAGCAATCCCATAACCCAGCTGTATGATCTTGAGTTGTAGTCTCAGCTAATCTCAGATTCCTCATTGGTTAAATGAGTATAATGATATTTCATAGAGGGATTATTTTCATTTTTCCTCATCCCTCCCACATCAATTTTCTACCTTCTCTACCCAGAAGATTAAAATTTATGCATAGTTTCTCCCCATCTGCCTTAGCTCTGGCTTCTGGTCGGATTTGGCCAAGAGCAGAATTGTGACTTATGAACTAGCCTCAGAAGTGTTAAGGAAAAAAATTATTCAATGATACTTGTTAAAGCACGGTAAGGAAGACTTTATTCAGGACCTCTGCGATGAGTACAGGGACCGTTGCATGGAGGTCCTGCACTAGGGGAGAGATCAGGCTCAACTCTAAATACAGCATGGGAATGTGGGAATTTATAGCCTAGGAGCAGGCTGAGGGTCAGTGGATGGAAAATTACCAACAGGAAGCATCAAGAGTAAAGGCAACTCTGGCTGAACCAACCTAACAGGATTCTTGCTAATGACAGGCCAGGGTGATCAGACATCACCGAGGGGATGATGGAGGATGAGACACCTGATCAGTTGCTGAGGATGATCACATATCAAGGAGGGAGGTGGATCCTGGCTAAATGTACTTAACAGTGTTCTTTTGCTAAAACTGGGTTTACAATGAAGTGTACACATGAACTAAGGAGAAGATTCAGAAGCCTGACTAAAGGTTGGCCAAGCAAAGAATCTTTGTCAGAAGTCACACACTGCTACTCTGCTGCTTTCCATAGTCAAGACAATCACAAAATCCTGCCCAGGCGAAGGCAGAGGTCAGAGTATTTATTTCATTGCTAATCCCCTTGCTGGGCCACAGTTTTGACGGTAGATTCACTCCTCTGTAGTTAAGCAACTATGGGTGTGAAGGAAATCAAAACATATTACTCCAAAAGCTGTCGTATATTTCTTTGACATATTTTTTGATAGCTGTCAGAGAGCCAGAAAACAGAAACTGTGTTTTGTGGGAGAAATTTGCATCTGTAGAGAATCTGCATGATGCAGCCAGGCCTTCCCTTATCTGGATACAGAAAAGAGTAACTGAGAATATGACACCTTTAAAGGCCTGAAAGAAACGTTTAGCATCATTCTCTCTGATGGCTGCTACCTACCTGTAAGGTTTTATTTACATTACAGAACTACCTTTGCTAGCCACCCTCCTCTTGCTGTTAGAATCACAAAGGGATTTAATTAGGGGAGAAGATTATAAAAATATATATAGGGGTCATGGAGCTGGTTATATTCTCTTTGTCCCATAACCTGTCTTGCCACTATAACCTCATTTACCACCATAACCTGTTTTTAGCCATACTCTGAGCCTATTCTCTCTGTAACCCTAAGATGGTAGGTAAGCAAGTATCTGTATCCCACTGGGGGGTGTGGTCCTCTCATGTACGTGTTAATAAATTTTATAATTTTGTATGTCTTTTCTCCAATTAATCTGCCTTTTGTGAGTTGAATATTCAGCAAAGCTTCAGAAGGCAAAATGGAAGTTTTCACTTTAGCCAGGAGACTGATAAAACTCACTACTTTAAAAGAACAGTTGGATTCAAACTATGCCTTTATAAATGGAAAAGATTAAAGGTTATCTTTTTCACATGGCCAAATCCCTTATTGAGTTTTAGAGAAAATAGGGTAGGAAATTTACATCTTAACACATGGAGAGAGAGAGAATTTAAGCTTTTTTCAAGAAGGAGTTTAGGTGTTAGAAAAGGATCTAAAATGGATGGCCAGGGTAACACAAAATCATAGGAATTTACCATGGGATTTTATAAGGAGACCAATCTCATTGAGATAGCTAGCTCTGTTTTCTAACTGAGCTCCAGGCAGAATCCGTTAAGAAACAGGGATAGCAAACCATTTGTAGCTTTTAGGCTCTAATAATTAAAATATTTGAAAAGCAGGTGCAGTTGGAAGGCAGAGCCTTTGGACCTTCAAAAATCATGGATTTTACCTTTACACTGAACCCCAGGCCCCAGAAAAAGGAAAATGCCATGGGCCTGGGCCATGCAATACTTCCACAGTGCACTTTGCTATAAAGACGTTTCTTTAAGTGTTTAAACTGTGCCTTCCTTATCTAAATGTGAAAAGAAATGAATAGTGCCCCGTAGTATGCCAATTTACTGTAAACAAATTCTGTCAGCCACCACTAAATCTGTAGCTCTCACCAGCAATTCAGCAGCCATCACAGATGCAAAGTTCAAGTGTTCCCTTACGATAGGAAGTGATCTCTGGTACCCCCCAAGACCAAAGAGATCTGGTAATGCAATACAAAAGAGGACAGAGTTCCAGACCTGAGAAAAATCTGTCCATGACTCTTTGGACTCAACAGGAAGACAGAAGACCCTAAAAAGGGGTGAGCGGTGCCTATGTCTGTGTTCCTTAATGGGTCCGAGTCATTAGCTGCCCCCCTAGATCCTTTCATATGGTGCCAAAAATGGCAAAGAGGAGGAAAGAGTAGGGAAGAGTAGAAGTAACTGGGAGAACAATTTGTAAAAAAGCAAACAGAGGGACCAAGCACATAATTGAAAAAAGGATTTCAGTCAACTAAAGAAAAATTTAAAAGTAGGATACAAAAGAGAAAAAGTAGAATATCTTGACTATCAGGTTTTAATTAAGTTGACCTTTAACCATAGCTTACAAAAGATTTTAACTTTGTTTTAGGTCAGATTCTTGCCCTTTAATTTAGTTAAGAGAATTTTTATGGCTAGCCACAACACTATCATGTGTCTTTCTTTTAGTTTGATCTCCTCATCAATTGTTTAGAATGAGAGAGCTCCAAAATCTTTTTTTTTTTTTTTTTTAATTTAGGAGTTTAAAGAATCCATCTTCTTTCTGGTGGTTGAATTTCCAATGGTGTACTTAATCCAATAGTGACTCAATCCAATGGCCTCTTCATGGATAGCCCAGTTTGTAATTTTCCAGGTTTACAAAAAGAGATGTTTCCTGGAGATGCACAAAAGAAACAATTCCAAAAATCTCCCCCGTCCCAAAAAAATCATTCCCAGGAATAAGGTAAGGTAGCAAAAGACTCTGTGGCCACAGATGGTTAAGGATGATGTTTGCCTCCAGCAACCCACAAATTCGTTAGGGGCATCCAGTCACAGACCTGGCAATCTGTTACATGGGATAGACCTGCCTGGGATTAGACTTTCCCAGCACTAACCAGGCAACAAGGACTAAGAAGGCAAAAGCTCCTCATGGATGGGACTTCTTATTAAGACAAACTCTCCCGAGAGCTTGAAATACTCAGAACAAAAAGTCTTGTGTTTCCAGTCATTTTCAGACTGGTCACCTGATGTGACCTGAAAGTCACACTCCTCTTCCACAGATGGCAGAGACCAAAAGAGGGGGCTTCCACTTTGTCACAAATCAAGCTCTTAAGGACATATGATAAGACAGAACAACACAGAAAGACAAATACAAGGCAAAGATTATTTCTTGGGGGAAAGAGATCAAACAATATGAATGTTCATAACACAAAGTACCAAAAAGCACTCCAGAATCACTACACCAAGACTAGTCACACAAATTCTTTTCTCCTATGAATGAAAATCTTGCAGAGGAAAAAGAGACAGTGATTTTTTTCTTGACCAGATTGCACAGAGAGAGAGGCTGGGAGCCCGGCTGGAAGAAATGCTTGTGCTTATGCAGCTGCTGATGGCCTGGGTTTGTTACTGAAAGCTCGGCATTTGTCCCCAGGGCTGCATCAGAAGAACAAGGACAAGTGGTTTGAGGAGAAGGAAAGAGAAGTTTATTAATTTGTCACAAATAAGGAGGTTGGCAGATTCCCATCTTAAAATACCAATGTCCTGCCTCTGAGCAGGAACACAGAGCTTTTGAAGCAAAAGTTTTCAGCTTCAGGCTATTGCTGTTCAACTGTAGTTGATGGTTCCTTCTGCTAAAATAATCTCATGACCTCTGACTGGACAATGCCCTTGAGCCAGCTCGTGTTGTAAAAGAACAAAGGACACTCCCCTGCCCCTCCTGACCACTGGCCTGGGGCAGGGAGCCAAGTTTTTTAATTCCCAAAAGAAATGGGGGAGGTATTAGAGAGACAGGAAACATTTTTTCCCTTTTCTAGACCATTCCTCCTGTTACAGGTTCCCTTCACTGCCACTTCCAGAAGAGCAGAGTGGCTTTGGAGACCCTGCTCACTGCACCAAAAGGGTAGGTGCCAAGTGAAAGGCGTCCTTTTGCCCTCTGAAGTTTCACTAAAAAATCAACTCACAGCAGGCAGATTAATTGGAGAGAAAGCACACAAATTTATTTTATGTACACTAGAGTCTTCCGAATGAAGACCCAACCCCTCAATGGGGTACAGAAGCTTATATACCATCTCGACATTATAGAAAGAATGGGAGGAGAAGAGGAATTTTGTTGAGGGGCAATAAATGATTACTAGGGACAATGAATGGATTGGAGAATAGACATTAACTTGTAAATAGTTCTCTTTGGAATTCAGATGAGTCTGAGAGACAGACATTACCTTGTGAAAGGGTCTGTTCAGGTGTGGTTACTTTCTTATTCCTCTTCTCCGCAATAGATAATGAGATAACAGGGAAGGGAAGAAAATAACACCTATTCTCCTTGGTGCCTCTGGATTTTAGGCAGATAAAGGAACATCAGAGAACAACTTCATCCTATACTTTGGAAAAGAGAGTGTTGGTGGTGGGGGTAGGTCAGAGGGATGCTGAGGCTTCTTAAGTTCAACATGTCAAAATGCCGTATTTTGGGATGTCAGTTTCTGAACCTCAACAGCCTTTAAAAGTATGTGACCACTCTCCCAGGGACAGCTCTTGCCAGCTTCTGGGAACACTGCTTTCTCTCCTTGCCTCTTGTTAAAGAAAAATTATTCCAATTTGATCAGGTATCATTTGTTTATTTTTGTTGCTGTAGTGATTGCTTTGGGGATCTTCTTCAAGAATTCTTTGCCTAGGCCAATGTCTGAGAGGGTTTTCCCAACCTCTTCTTCTAGGATTCTTAAAGTGTCATGCCTTAGGTTTAAATCTGTAATCCATCTCGAGTGGATTTTTGTGAGAGGTGAGAGGTAGGGATGCAGATTTGCTCTTCTGCATGTAGCTATCCAGTTTTCCCAGCACCATTTATTGAAGAGAGAGTATATTTCCCCATGGTATATTTTTGTCTGTTTTATCAAAGATTAGGTCACCATATGCAGATGGTTTCATCTCTGGAATCTCAGTCCTATTCCAAATATTGATGTTTCTGTTCTTGTGCCAGTACGAGGCTGATTTAATTATTAGTGCTTTATAGTACAGCTTGAAGTCAGGAAGACCGATGCCTCCCGGTTTGTTCTTTTTGCTTAAGATTGCTTTGTCTATACGAGGTTTTTCTGGTTCCATACAAAGTGCAGAATTATTTTTTCTAGCTCTGAAAAGAATGATGGTGGTACTTTGATGGGGATTGCATTAATTCTGTAGATGACTTTAGGTAATGTTGACATTTTAACAATATTGATTCTACCAATCCATGAACGAGGTAGATTTTTCAATCTGTTTACATCTTCTACAATTTCTTTTTTTAGTGTTTCATAGTTATGCTTGTATAAGTCTTTTGTATCTTTTGTTAAATATATTCCTAGATATTGAATTTTCTTTGGGGTTAGATAGTAAAAGATATTGCATTTGTACAGCCAAGGAAACTATCATTAGAGCAAATAGACAACCTACAGAATGGGAGAAAATATTTGCTCTCTACACTTTCAATAAAGGTCTGATAACAAGAATCTATCAAGAGCTCAAAAGAATTGACAAGAAAAAATCAAACAACCCCATCAAGAAATGGGCAACGGAAATGAACAGAAACTTTTCTATAGAAGACAGAATAGTGGCCAGCAAACATATTAAAAATGCTCAACATTGCTAATCATTAGAGAAATGCAAATGAAAACCACAATGAGATATCATCTAACCCCAGTGAGAATGGTCTGTATCAAGACATCCCAAAACAACAAATGCTGGCAAGGATGTGGAGACACAGGAACACTCTTACACTGCTGGTGGGACTGCAAATTATCGCAACCTTTGTGGAAAAGAATTTGACGATATCTCAAAGAGCTAAAAATAGAAATACCATTCAATCCAGCAATAGCATTATTAGGCATCTACATGAAAGAGCATAAGACATTCTATTACAAAGACATCTGCACCCGAATGTTTATGGCAGCACAATTTACTAAAGCAAGGACGCGGAAACAACCCAAGTGTCCGTCAATTTGTGAGTGGATTATTAAAATTTGGTGTATGTTTACAATAGAATATTACTCAATTCTAAGAAACAACAGTGAGCCAGCACTGCTTATATTATCCTGGATTGAGCTTAAGCCCATTATCCAAAGTGAGGTGACACAAGATCAGAATAATGGGCTCCATATATACTTGCCATCAAATTGGCACTGACTGATTAACACTATGGTGCTCAAAGGGTAGTGGTGTTCACCAGGGTTTTGGGGGTTGGAGGGGTAGTCTCACATCTGAGAGATGTGGTGAGCATCTCTGTGGCGGGGAAGGGCATATCTCTAACCCTTGCTAGGGAGAGGCAAAGACAAAATGTAACCAAAATGTTAAGAAAAAAAGAAAAGCAAATATCTGTTGGCTGTGGGGCAGGTGGGAGGGGGGAGGAAGGGATGGGTATATACATATATAGTGAGTGTGATGCATACCATCTGGGGGATGGACACGCTTGAAGCTCTGCCTCAAGGAGGAGGGGAGACAAGGGCAATGTATGTAACCTTAACGAATGTACTCCCATAATATTCTGAAATTAAAAAAAATTATTCTGACACTTGCTAAAATGGTAAGGGAGACCTTATTCAAGACTGTTGCAATAGGAGTTGAGGAAGAGAGATTACACTCAATTTCAAATACAGCAAGGATTAGTGAAGATTTATAGCCAAGGAGCAGCGTTGGGGTCAGTGGATAGAAAATTACTAAGAGGAGATATCAAGGCTGGGTGTTCTTTTCTTTTCTTTTTTTTTTTTTGAGACAGAGTTTCACTTTATTGCCTAGGCTAGAGTGAGTGCCATGGCGTCAGCCTAGCTCACAGCAACCTCAAACTCCTGGGCTCAAGCAATCCTGCTGCCTCAGCCTCCCAAGTAGCTGGGACTACAGGCATGTGCCACCATGCCCGGCTAATTTTTTCTATATATATTTTAGTTGGCCAATTAATTTCTTTCTGTTTACAGTAGAGATGGGGTCTCGCTCTTGCTCAGGCTGGTCTCGAACTCCTGAGCTCAAACGATCCGCCCACCTTGGCCTCTCAAAGAGCTAGGATTACAGGCTTGAGCCACCGCGCCCGGCCTAGGCTGGGTGTTCTTGCTAAACCTACTTAATAGGATTCTTACTGATGGCAACCCAAGGACTTACATATCAAAGGTAGAGGATGATGAACTCAATCAGATATCAAGGGTGATCAGATACCAAGTACAGGTTAGGGGTTCTCACTAAACTAACTTACTGGGATTCTTGCTAAGACTGAGCTAGGGAAACTGAAGTCAGGACAGGAGCCAACGTCAAGGCTTAGTAGAGAAGAGGGCTAGAGATCCTGACTAAAGTGTGGTCAAGAAGAGAGTCTTTTTCACCCTCCAGACTGAATGCTGTTGATTCCTGGAGCCTCACCACCCTCTCACATAGTCCTGTCATTAAACTGCTTTCAATTAAACCACTGGAGCAATGGTTTCTCCTCTTGCCAAGCCCCTGACTGCTGGTCCCTACCTACTACACAGAGCTCTTTTTAAGGGTCAGATGAGAAGATGTATGCAAAAGAGCTTTGGAAGGCTGGAAAGTCAGAAAGTCATCTTCATGATTGAGAGGAATTCCAATATAGTGAAAAGGTAGGGACCAAGGGAAAACTTCCTCTTTGCCCTCTGAAGGTTCATTGAAAATCAGCTGGCAAAAGGCAGATTAATGGGAGAAAAGGCAGATTAATGGGAGAAAAGGCATACAAATTTATTAATGTGCATGGGAGTCCTCAAAGAAATAGCCAAGTGGATGATGCTTTTATACCAAGTGGATGATGCTTTTGAAGTTCCAGAAAGAATGGGGGATCGGATCAGTGGCGAAACAGTTTATGGTGGCAAAAGTGAGGGGGAGAAGAGGACTGGCTAGCAAAGGTGTTCTTGTTATGCAGAAGAAACCTCACACATGTTATTGAAACTGCAAGTGGGTTTCAGCTTAGGTCTAGTTACTCATTGCACAAAGATCCAATTATTGAGACAATGAGGGTTGCCGAGGAAGAAAGGAATTTTTAATACAAAAGATGTCTTGCGGGGAGAATAGGAGAAGCTGCCTCGATTCTGTCTCTCTCCAACTAGAGGAGATCATAGGCTTTTTAAGGAGGGGCCACGTGCTTTGGGGCCCAAGAAAGATGGTGAGGCTTGGCATAAGGAATTCTGCCCTGAGGTCTTCAGAGCCGTAAATCCTCTGTCTTGCAGAATATCCACCATTTCTTGGAAACAACTCAAAAGGTCAAATAGTTAGTTAAGGGAGAGGATTCTAAAAAAACATATAGGGGTAATCGAAATTTGTTCTTGCAGCCCGCAGGCATACCAGACAGCAAATATTTCTTTCAGACCTTTACAGGTATCAGATGATCAGTTAATCTTTCCTGAATCTGGGTGAAGGAGGCCTCAGAGGACGCCTGGCTGCATCATGCAGTTTCTCTACAATGCACATCTCCCCTACAAAAGACGGCTTTGCAAGGCTGCTTACGTTTGCAGGCTCCCTCAACGGCCATCTCAAAGTATGCCACAAAGTATATTTTGGGAGCAATATTTGGTTTCCTTCAGGGCACAGTCTTGAGCTCAGCCCTGGGTTCATATCTACTCCCCACCTTGTTGATGGAGGCAAGCACTTATCTTTCCCAGGGCTCAGGTTCCCAGCCTCATGTAGCCCTGGATATAACAGCACACCCCAAATTCCTAACAGACTCCCAGCATATGGCCGGCCTTCTACTCCTATTATGAAACTGTTTTCTCAGGCAGGTTTTACAAAGCCACTAATTGCATTCACGGCTTGTAAAAAGGGCCTTTCACAGAGCTCTTCAAATTCTTTTTTTCAACTCTGAGAAGCAGAGCTTCCCATTTAAGGGAGAGTGTCTTGCTACAGGCCAGACATTTATTGAATTGTCCAGAACAAATGTTGTTTTGCTTTTTCATCGGAGATCATGAGGCTCTGGTATAAAGTACAGATTGCATTTTTGTGTTGTTTTCTTTTTATTTCTTTCAATGAAAAAAGCAATATACAGAATCATTACAGAAAATATTCAAGCAGCACAGAAGTATATATATATATATATATATATATATATATAGTAAAAATTGCAAGTCCTGACCTCATGCAGTTTCTGATGTACATTTAGGACGCTAGGGTCTGAGGGGCCTAGAAAATAACATTTTTCTTTTCTAGCCTAAGTCTTGACCCAATCGAGAGATAATGTTAGGTAAATGGCGAGGGATTCCAGGTCTCCTAGGGACAAAAGTGGGTTCTGTTGCCTTGGTGCAATTGCCCCATCTGGCAAGAAGGAGAACGGTGGGCCCCTGGCCCCCATCTTGGTCCTGCCCCACCCTAATCCTGCCCTGAGCTATGGCCATACCTGGAGGAGGAGGAACTACCCTATGAACTGGCCAATCAGAACTTAGTGCTCCCGCTGCAAAAGATGCAGAGGACTCTGGGCCAAGCAGAACAGGTACCACAGAATCTGGAGATTGACTAGAACAACCGGCATGCGCGGTAAGACAGGTCATGCAACTCCCAACTGTCCAAAGTGGCTCTATGGTGACCTCTGAACCATGAGGGGAGGTCCCAATCAGGGCACTATAAAAAAAGATGCAGACCGTAACGGGTCCCTTTTTGTGCCCTTCCTTTTGCTCTCTCTTTGCTGCAGCAATGGATCCGGTCGTCATCTGTGGTGTATGTATCATGCTCTGTAAACCTGTATCTTGCTCTTGCCCTATAATCCTATCTTTCTCTCCTCGAAAAACCTCGTTTTCATGCTTGTCTAATTTTGGGGCGTCTGGTCATTCTTTGGCCATGAGTGTGTCAAGAACTGACATTCTCACACTGAAACCTGACAAGACCAACTTTATCATTAATAAAAGTGGTATTTGGCCCCCTCTGTCTTAATCTTACTGTCGAGGCAATTTCTGGACTCTGTGGTACCTGTGCTGCTTGGCCCTGGGCTACAGAGTCCTCTGCATGCTTTTGCAGCCAGTGCACTAAGTTCTGATTGGCTGGTCCATAGGGCATTTCCTCCTCCCCCAGGTATGGCCGTAGCTCAGGGCAGGATTAGGGTGGGGCAGGACCAAGATGGGGGCCAGGGGCCCATCCTTGTCCTTCTTGCCAGATGGGGCAATTGGACCAAGGCAACAGCACCTACTTTTGTCCCTAGGAGACCTGGTATCCCTTGCCATCTACCTAACGGTCTGAGTGAATGTGCTTTATGCTTGAGTGCAAGTGGGTTTTCTAACTAAACTCCAGAATTAGATGGGCCACCACCCTGTCACTGGTGGCACTGGACCAGTTTGAATGATCTTTGACTGCCAGGCACAGCCTGGCCCAGGGCAGTCCAGTTACAGGCTCTGTAGGTGAGTGTGTAGGATAGGGGAGGGGGCAGCACTCATGCCAGTTCCTTATGCTAAATGTATCAGTCACAAAGAGCTGGCCTCACGTAGGTGTGTGTGTGAATGGAATGAAGGGGTAGACACAGGTCAGGAGGATTATAATAAGGATTTCTCTCCAAGAGGAAGGAAACATTAAAGAGTGTTCCCCTTCCCCATGTGTTATCTCCAGCTTTCTGCTACCCTCGCAGTGCTTCCACAAACACTGCCCGTGGGTGGGCGTGGAGAAGAAGTTTCTAGAAGGGATCACTGGTTATGTGTACTTCAGCCTTGATTTTGGATCTAGAAGCTGAAAACATTTTTGTTTCCTCTGTTATTCCTGCTGAGATTTACCAACCTCAATTTATTAATAGTCTCCTCTGGAAGGGACGGCTGCTAAAGAGGGGTGGGGAACCTGCAGCCTTGGGGTCACATGTAGCCTCTTCATCCTTGAGTGTGGTCTTTTGACTGAATCCAAGTTTTATAGAACAAATCCTTTTAATAAAGGGATTTGTTCTGTGACGGTTGGATTCGGTCACAAGCACCTGGCCACTTGATGGATCCTCCTCCACCCCTAGTGCCTTCCTTTGTCAAATGGGCTTGGTATCACCTAGAGGATTGGGGGGGAATTTGGTAAGATGCCTTAAAGCACTTGAGAGAAAGATCAAGAAAGGAGAAGGGGGAAGGGAGTGGGCAGCAGTGCAGAGAAAGAAAAAAAATGGGTCTACAAAAGCCATTTGGGGCACTTTGTACTTAGAGGTGAAAACACCTACCTCCAGGACTTCTGAAGACAACGGGGTTGAGCAGGTTACTGGGAATATCTGCCCTAGCTTAAATAGCTCCCAGGGATGCCAGGAAGCACAAAGGCCCCAGGCGATTCCTCGCCAGCAGTCCCCAAATGGCTGGTGCACAGATTCTCGTGGTCTCAACCGACCATCAAGAGGCTTCCGTGTGATGGCACTCACGGAAGTGAAACTTCCTAGCATTAGCGCTCATGACTTTAATAATGAAGGAAAATAAAGTGAAAATCAGAAATAAAGTGTAAGGTAGCTGCCCCGCGGGAATAGATGTCATGGGCACCTGCAGTGTCACGACCCTCTTCCAACCTGAGTGCTGTTAGGGATGAGAACACCGAAGCTCAGCAAGGTGGCCTAAGTTGCCCACGGGCCCCCAGCTAGCTGTGGCCCAGACTGCGGAGAGAGTGCTCTTTGGGGTGTCGCGGTGGGAGGCGGGATTGCGGAGTGGAAGGCTAAGCCGGCGCGCCCTCCCCGTCTCCTCCGCTCCAGGCCAAGCCTGCGGGAACCGGTTCGGGGCCCCAGCGCCCTCCCTCTGCCTCCTCCCCAGCCAGCCCGCGCGCCGGCCCCCGCCAGTCCCCGCTGGGTGGAGGCGCCGGCAGCGCCGCGTCCTTATCAATGGGCCGGGCAGCTTAGCGCGCGCGGCCGCCTCGTCCGAGGAGGAGCAGTCCCCGGGCCCGCCGCGGGGCAGGTGGCCCAGCCATGGCTCCTCGGGACGCGGTGGCCGGCAGGGGCTCGGGGCACTGCGCGGGGTGCTGAGCTCCGGAGCGGGCCGGGCGCACAGGCTGGCGGCCGTCGGGGCGCCCGCGGAGAGCGCGCCTGGCACCATGAGTCCGCGCCTGTCCCCGCCGCTGCAGCTGCTACCGCTGCTGGTGCTGCTCGCTCGCGCCAAGCACACGGTGAGTACCGCGCCTCTCGGCGGGCAGGGCCCGAGGGGCCGGCGGCCCCGCTCCCTCTCTGGTCTCTCGTGGGATGGGAGTGGAGGGGGACCGGCAGAGCTTCCGCTGAGGAATGGGAACTCTTCCCTCCCAGCCCGCCAACATTAATCTCCACCAGCTCTTCTCCAGCTGGCCCCCGCCCCAAAGATAAAAACAGCCGGTGCGCAGGACGGCAGCTCTAAGACAATCCTCCTGCCCTCCACCCCAGCCCTCCTCTAGCCTGTGCCTCTTAGTCCGTCCTAGACGGAAATTCTGGAGCCGCCCCCGCCAGTGCCTAGTGTGTGCTGGGCACTTTGCCTCCAGTATTTCACTGCAACCTTGTAATCGCCTCCCGAGGCTGGTATTAGCACCCTCGCTTCATAGGCCAGGAAACCAAGGCTCAGAGAGGAAAAAAAAAATCTTGCCCCAAGTCAGAAAAAGAGGATTGAAACCCACATCCGTCCGCCCCAAAGCCTTGACATTTTCACACAGGCCAGGCTGCAGATGGGAAAACCTCAGGAACGCTGGCTGGAGCTTCCCGGTCTGCGATGGGACCCTTTGCAGCTCTCGACCCCCACCCCCGCCCCTCCCTTGTCAGTTGGCTCCCTGGTGTCTGCATGTCTGGTGGCTCCCGGGAGCTGCTGGTCCCCACAAGCCAGGTCCAGGGAGGGGCTGGAAGGCTGGAGGAGGAAAGAGAAGGCGACAGGGTGGTGGTTTGTTTTTCTTTCCCACAGAAATTCCTGGGTGTCTGGGGCTTCTCCCTCTGGGATTTGAGAATGAGAGAGTGGCCTCACCCAGATGGGCAGGATGGGAGGAATGGGGAGGGGGTCAAGGGGGGGGCAGATTCATCCTTTCACTCTAGCATTCCCTCTATCGTTCCAAACGAGCCCCTGAGGCCTCTGTTCTAAGAAACCGCTGAGGGAATGCACTTGGGGACCCAATTCTGAGTTGCCAATCTCTGTCCTGGACAAGGTTCTCCTCTGTTCAACAACCTTGCCTTCCTGTACTCTGCTCCTGTCTGATTATAAGAAAAATCTCTGCTCCTGGAGCTGATGAGAGCACTGGCTCTCAGGAGATGCCCATCTTTCTCGCAGCTTTGTGACATTCCAGCAGCTGTAATTTGGCAGAATGCAGTTTGGAGCTGATTCGAGCTCCCTTGCAACCTTGGAGCCTCTTGTCTTTGGTGGCCATGGTGACAGTGGAAGGTGCTAGAGCAATAGTACCCACTCTAGTCTCAACTCCCAATTTGAGGAAATGCCACCTACGACACTGGGGACAGTTCAAAGGCAAATACAACCTGCAAGTGTATTACTCCATCCTAGGGGCAGGAGAGGCAACATCTTCTTTCTTAGGACCCTCCTATCCTCCTTCCTAAGTATTTGCAGTAACCCTGCGGCTGTCATAACTAGTACCTGGCCAGCAAGACCGGGGGGCAGCCTGCATTTTTATCTCAAGAAGATCCTCAGGTTGTTTCAAACATAATGGATGGGAAAATCAGAGCCTTTGCTTGGTTCCAGTCTTCAGTGTACTTTGGAAGGATGCACATCATTATGCTGTGGTCCAATTCCTCATTTTATAAGTGAGCAAACTGAGATCCCCAGAGAAAAGACGCCTGCCTGAGATCAGCAGGTTAGTAGTAGATCTGGGACTAGCACCAGATTTCTTGATTCCCAGTCACCCAGGGCTCTGTCATTGTACCTTGGATTTACATGTCATTTTCACACACTCGTGTTCTACCTTCTATTATTATAAGGTGGTTTCCTGTGTATAACTGTGGTCCTCTGGTTACTTTATGGGCTTACCCGGACCTGAGGTTGTATCTCACACTTCTTGGCAGAGAATTTCTTTAATAAACAGGAGTGGAACTGACCTACTTTGGCGGGAGTATTTCCCAGCCTCTGAAATCCTGCTTTCTTTCTGTTTGTTTGAACTCTAGGTGGTCAGACATTGGATTTTGAAACTTAAGGGTATTCACATTATCTTTATTCATTTGGGGATCCCCCTTGAGGGAGATCACAGGCATCTTCCTAATGGGGGGGTGTCATTGAGGCCAAATTGCATATTCTACTCCCCCCTCCATATAGGGAGGTGTCAGAAGGGTCCCTTGCAAGTGGAAGCCAAAAAGTGGTGTGGTGAAAGGGGGCAGTTTTCTGAGCTCCCCCCCCCCATAAGAAACACTGAGCACACCTGTTCTGCTGCGTCTACCCTCATGTGGCTCGTGAGAACTTTTACCTGGAACATTATTGTAATTATTTACTGACACATCTGTTCCTCCTGGCCATAGACACGCCCCCCCATACCCTTTGAGCCCAGACACTGAGACTTCTTTGAGACTTCTTTTTGTTCATTTTTTGGGGGGGCTGTATTTGAAACAAGTTTCCCAAATGATTGTTAGGTACACCTAACTGTAAGAGCACTGTCTTAAATCTAGTCCTGAAATTATGATAGTAGTAGAAGCAGGATTTGAACTCGGATCTTCTCACACCCCCCCCCTTTTTTTTTCTTTTAAGATATAAGGTATCATTCTCTTGTCCAGGCTGGAGTACAGTGGCCTGATCACAGATCACTGTAACCTCGAACTCCTGGGTTCTAGCAATCCTCTTGACTTAGCCTCCCTAGTAGCTAGGACTACAGATGTGTCCTGCCATGCCTGGCTAATTTTTTTATTGTTTGTAGAGACGGTGCCTTGCTATGTTGCCCAGGCTGGTCTCAAACTCCTGGCCTCACTTGATCCCCCTACTCTGGCCTCCCCAGATGCTGGGATTACAGGTGTGAGCCACCACACCCAGCCACCCAGTCTTCTTACTTTCAAGTTACAGGCTTTTTAATATGTTACAGGTCGAAATACTCAGTGAATGCTTAGGCCTGTTAGACACCACTTCGTTAAAGGAACTGAACTCAAATTGTCCCAAGTTATAATACTTTTGAATCCAGGATCTTAATTGCTTTTAGATTAATGGATGTCTTCAACTCTTATCCTGTCTAGAGCTCCGATCTCTGCCTAAATGTACCTCTAACCCAATTCTGCTGCCCAATATTCAGGTTTTCTTGGGTCAAAATCCAATACTTCTTTAAAACTTTTAGAAAAGAGAAGGCTGTTGTTTTCCTAAGGCAATTAAACTCAATCTCGTCATTTGTAAGTGTAGTGTTTAGGAGGATTAAATTGGTTCATCTACAAATTAATGTATGTAAAGAGTCTAATGTGGTGCTGGCATCTGATGAGCTTATAAAAAAGGGTGGCAATTAAGACAGCCTGCATGAAGTGCAGACGCTTCCACTGGCCACCCACCCATGCAAGTGGTAGCTTACGCCTCAGGCAAAGGCACCAGCTAGAGTCCTGGCCGTAGTCATCATGGGTTTCCTCCTGAATGTAAATGAGTCCTAGAGTTACAGGGTGCTAACTTAACCATTCCCTTCCTTAAACTCTTTTTCCCTTTTAACAGCAGACTCTAGGGAGCTTAATGAATCCTTGACGATAATGCTGGCAGGTGGAGGCTGTCATGCTGGCCCTACCGGCTCCGTCTTACCCCACCCTTCTGGGCCGGCTGCCTCTAACAGAAACCCTCATTTCTGGCCCGTCACTTGCCCATCCAACTCCGCCAGAGTGCCAGGGACATAAGAAAAAAGTTCTGGGAAATGCCCAGTGCTTCCGAAGAAAGGGGCCTCTCTCTTCTGCCTTAGCGCCCCCTGATGGGAATGGGGTGTTTGGGCTGTTTTGTTCCTTTCTACCAAGTTCACCGTCTACTTTTTAAATTGAGGGGTGCTGACTAGAGGGATTGGTGGCTCTGTGATCCACTGTCTCCATTGCTTGGAGCACCTGAGGTCTTGGGGCCAAAAGTCTGGAGATTTCAGAGTAAGGAGGGCCCGAGTCGGGACGAAGAGGAGAAAGCAGAGACAGGAGGGGAGAGTCTGGAGGTCGTGACAATCTGACAGGGCAAGAGGGCCAGAAAAGAGCTTGTGTACGGGCTGGGTCGGACCAGGTGAAAATGAGTGCTCAGGGATCTGCCGTGTGCCAGCTCCCAGGCACCCTCTGACATGGCACCAGGCCGGGGCGGTCACTGGCACTCGAAAGAGGCAGCTCCAAGGGCGTGGATACTGGGAGCCAGGGAGGGTGGGAGGACCAGCGTGGGAACAACAAGGTAAGGGCCTCAAAGCGTCTGCACAAGGTGGAGTACCCCACATGTGTGTGCCATGCAGGGAAGTCATGACTCCCCGGGCAGAGAAGACACGTTGTTCGTTCTTTATTCCTGGAGCCTGTCATGGTGTAAGAGGGAGCTCAAAGAGTGTGTGTTGAATGAATGAATGAGGGTGATACAGCAACAAGCAATGAAGAGTCACATCTTGAAAGCCATCATTGCTTGCTAAATTGTACATAAATGTGTCAAACACTGAAAATTAATCATTCAAGGTAGGGCTTTTTCATCCATGCCAACCTGCCAACCTGCCAACCTTAGTGAGTTAAGTGAGGTGTGGGGGCTGTTGTTTTCCTTTAAACAGGATTTCTTTTTTTTTTTTTTTTTTTTGAGACAGAGTCTCACTTTATTGCCCAGACTAGAGTGAGTGCCGTGGCGTCAGCCTCGCTCACAGCAACCTCAAACTCCTGGGCTCAAGCAATCCTGCTGCCTCAGCCTCCCAAGTAGCTGGGACTACAGGCATGTGCCACCATGCCTGGCTAATTTTTTATATATATTAGTTGGCCAATTAATTTCTTTCTATTTATAGTAGAGATGGGGTCTCGCTCTTGCTCAGGCTGGTCTCGAACTCCTGAGCTCAAATGATCCGCCCACCTCGGCCTCCCAGAGAGCTAGGATTA
>VSMD01018064.1:0-38706 GCA_008750895.1 Mirza zaza
CAGAACTTGATGTAAAAGCAAGAGGAGGGTTTATTCCAGCGCAGCGCAGGGGCGTGCAGCGTCACCACACCAGGGAGCTGCCGCCCCGAAGCTTTGAAACTTGGGACTCTTATAGGCAAAAACCACACGCAGGTGGCCAGGAATTCAAAGGCAAAAACCACACGCAGGTGGACAGGAAGCCACACGCAGGTGGCCAGGAAGTCATAGGCAAAATCTATACGCAGGTGGCCAGGAAGTCATGGGGTCAAGGGGTGGGGAAATTCTTTAAGCTCTATTCTTGTGTAATTATGTACTGGTCGAGGTCAGTTTTGGGAATTTGCAACAATTACTGGTGGGGTTGAGCATCATTTACAAGTGGGGAAGCTTTGTTACACTTGGATACCTAAGAACAAGCGTGGTTACAGCAAGCAAAAACGGCTGGTAATTTTTCTTACATTTTACAGTATCTTGTCAGAGAATCTGCTTTTGTGCTTATGGCATTCCTCCCTGGATGGACTATCTTAGGCCACGCCATGTTTTGTGGCTTTTTGAACAAAGTTTGCTCTTCTTAAATATAAATATATTTTAAGATAAAACTTAAAAAATAAAGAAAACAAAAAAAATTATTCACAGTTCTAAAATCAAAATATTTATTTCTTCTTTTAAAAATACATAGTTTTCGTTGCTACTGATATGTCTCACATAGTTGTAGAACATCATTTTTGAAACACGGTTCATTTCTAATTTTGCTATGTTGAATTTTCTCTCTGTTTTCAATACCTATAAAAACAAAAAAATGGCAATTCCACTGAGCACACTGGCTTGAACCTAGCTACTCAGAAGGCTGAGGCAGGATCACTTGAGCCCAGGAGTCTGAGGTTGCTGTGAGCTAGGCTGACACCATGGCACTCTAGCCCAGACAACAGAGCAAGACTGTGTCTCAAAAAAATAAATAAGATAAAATAAAAGAGAGGGAACTTCATTACCATGACTATTGAAGACCTAAACTGGCCTGTTTGGGAAGTTAGGCTGTTGTCTTTTTCTCCTGATTTCTTGGAAGACCAGATAGCAACTCAGTTTCAATCTGATGAGCATGGGTGACTCTATTTTGATTTTTAATCTGGTCTGTTGGAGCCTAGCGCAGGAGTTTAGTCCAAGATGATAGCCTTCTATAATTTTTGTTTAACATCCTTTAACACTTATCTTTCTGTTTCTGGTAAAAGAAGAAGGAACACTTCCAATCAAAGCTTTTTCAGTGCACTGCAAACATTTTCAGTTAAACTGAGAGGGTAAACATTTATTTTACTAAAGGTTTCAACATAGGCTTATTTTATTTTTCAACTATACCTCTGGTAATCACAGCAAAAGAAATTTGGTTTTTTGTTGTTGTTGTTTTGTTTTGTTTTTTTTCTGAGACAGAGTCTCATTCTGTTGCCCTGGCTAGAGTGCCATGACATCAGCCTAGCTAACATCAACCTCAAATTCCTGGGCTCAAGCAATCCTTCTTGCCTTAGCCTCCTAAGTAGCTGGGACTACAGGCATATGCCACCATACCTGGCTAATTTTTTCTATATATTATTAGTTGACCAATTAATTTCTTTCTATTTTTTTTTTCTTTTAGTAGAGACGGGGTCTCTCTCCTGCTCAGGCTGGAGTGATCCACAGGCCTCGGTCTCCCAGAGTGCTAGGATTACAGGCATGAGCCACAGCACCTGGACTTTGGCTTTCAAATGTTAGATATGGATAGTAATAAATGAGCTTACATTTACTGAGCAATTAATATGTTTCAAGAATCATTTTAAATACTTTATTTGCTGGAGGAAGAAATGGATTAGGGAAAAAAATAAATACTTTATTTGCATTATTCCTATGAGGTAAGTACTCAGAATAGAAACTCTTTTCTCTCACACTCAGCCTGAGCACTGAAAACTGAAACCATGCCGTGCAGTAGACAATAAAAAGACTTTGCTATTTTACTGTCTTTATTAGCATTACTTTACTTTTCCTAACTGTCCTGCCCAAGCAAATGGTTAGATTGTGCATTATAAGAATTTCTCAAATGACCCATCAACTCTTCAACAGAAAGCATCAATAGACAATCTGTATACTACTGTTACAGCAAATGTTACAGCGGGTGGTCCCGAGGACAATCCGGTTGGCACATGGACAGACAGGGAATCAGTTTATTTGGCAGGCAGGCTCAGAGGGGCCTCCCCACCAAATTCTGACCACCATCTACCTGATTTTTCCCACTTTTATTAAGTTGGGGTGGTCCCAAGGGTGGGGTACCAGGTGTAGGTTAGTTGATGTGTCCCACAATAAGTTAATATCATGTTGACATGCCAGGCAATAGATTTAGTGTTATGCTGATGCCAGGCGATAGCCTAGTTGCTGGGCCAAGAAACAGGTTAGTATTATGCTGATGTGGGTCTTCACAAGTGGTGGTGGGGGTGGAGTCTCCCGTGCCTGATCCACCAAGTAACAGATGGGGGCTTCCCTTATCACTACAATTACTTGAATCATATTATTTGGCAATAAAAAAGAATAAAGTGCTGATACATGCTAGATACATGCTATAACATGTAGAGACCTTGAAAACATTAGGCTAAGTGAGAGAGTCCAGTCACAAAGGACCATATGTTTTATGATTCCATTTATATGAGCTAGAATAGGAATATAGAAAAGACAAATCTATGGAGGCAGAAAGCAGACTGGTGGCTGCCTAGTGGTAGTGGTGGTAGGAGGGGTTTGGGATAATGGGGGGGAATGATTGCAAACGGATAGGGGGTTTCTGTTTGGAGTGATGAAAATATTTTAAAATTTATTGCAGTGATGGTTACACAACTCTGTGAATATCCTGAAAACCATTGAATCGCATACTCTAAATGAGTGAATTTTAAGGTATGTGAATTACGTCTTAATAAAGTTATTTTTAAAAAAAGATTCTTTAGGCGGCCTGTGGGAGTAGGCGTTTCGGAACCGTTTCCCCGGGGGAGCGGCGGGCAGAGACCTCGAACCGGTGGAGCCCACTTCTGGATCACGGGAGCCCGCGAAAACTGTGCTGTTTCTTCAGCAGCGGTGAGTCGCGCCTCTGAACGCTTGTGGAAAGCGGGAGACCGGGGACCTCGGCTAGTGGAGGATAAAAAGCCGGGTGGCTGCCAAAGGCCGGGTTGGGGTGAGGGTGGCGGAGAAGGGCATGAGGCATGGGGTTTCTTGGCTTCTCTAGGGCCTCAGAAACCAGTCAGCCCAGCAGGAGCTCCTGGGGGCCGAGCCTACTGCCTGAGCTTTCCTCTTTCCATTGTCGCCCCCTTTCCCTTTTCCTTCCACGTTCCACCACGGAGCGAATCGTCTCGGCCCCTTCTGGGCTACACGTTAGCCAGAATTCGCTTGCCCTGCACCTGGGGAGCCTTGTCCTAAAGCCCCTTACTGCCCGAGCCCGTGGAGCCCCACGGTCAAGTTTCCGGGCCCAGGACACACTCGTCGCAGGCTCTGCCCGGAAGTCAGCCCGCACCCACCCTTTTTAGCGAGGTGCTGGGCACCGACGGATTTCGTTCCCCTCCTCTTGGTCATCTGTGCCCCGCCACCAGGTGAACTGACCCCCCACCCCCGAATTTAGCTGACGCCTACCTTTTTTAGCCCCCTCTTGGCCGGCCTCAGATTGTGATGAGCGTCGTCGTCCTGCCCGTTTCCGCACTGGAGGATGCGGTAAACTGTACCGCCATTCCTTCCAGGCGATGACTGAGCTCCACGTTGAAACGTTACTTCTTTCTTCTTTGGTCTTCAATATTACTTTTTAAATACGTTTTTCAAAACAGATCTAAGAGTATGTAGTATGGATTTATATTGCCAAGGAAATGCCATTTTGGTACTGAGCAAAATGGAGCCGACCAAAAAGGAGGAAAGGGATTGGACTTCTCTTGCACCAGACTGCTCTAGTGTGAAGTACTGTGTCTTAGGTAGTTGGCAGTAGTGTATAAACAATTTTGTATTGTCTTTTGAGCTCCAATTTTTAAAAGGTTATTGTTATAGTGTGGAGTGCGAGAAAAGACCACGAGTCCAGATTGAATCGAATTTGCGAGCTTTAATTAACTGGCCAGCGACTGTTCCTGCAGGGAACAGTGCCCAGCCATGATGGCAGAAAGCTTTTATACTATTTTGGGTTGGGGGCTAGGTGACTAGAGGCATATAAGTGAAGGTGTTTGTTGTTTTCTACATTTCATCATCTTCTTTCCAGATGGCAGGAGCCCCTGCACAAGAACTATATCAAGGCAAGCTATTTATAGAAGCAGATAGCGTCAGTTAGCCTGGGGTACAGTAAAATTTATGACATGCTTGCAGGATATCCATTCAGTTACAAGTTGATTGCTTTGCTTTCTTCTTACAACCATTTAAGTTTCCCACCACCGCCCAATGGGCACAAGCAACCAGAACCTTTGGCCTTGACAGTTATTTTTAAAAACATTCAGAGGCCTAGAAAGCCATACAGTTGGTCATCAGTTCCTCATGATTCAAGTAGATATTATAATACTCTAATTCATTTAACTTTTCTTAAGGCATTGGTTTTCTTCACCTGTAAAATGAAGATTATAATAGTGTCTACTTTATAGGTTATTGAGGTTGGGGTTAATTGAGAAAAGCATTTGTAAAATCCTTAGTATGGTATCCAGGTAAGATACAGTGAGCGTTTAAGTCCATATTAGTTGATATCTGTTATTTAAGAATTTTCAGTGAAGTGCAAGAGCCTAACCCCACTCTTAACATTCCTTCCAATATATTCTGAATAGACTTTTATAAACAAAATCAAAATTTCTTGAGAAGTTCCTTTCGTATTGATATGTTATTACTAGAAAGAGGCGTTGTACAGTGTACAGAGGCTGTACAGTGAAAATAGCCCTTGAATTGGTCATTTCAGGGTGCTGGGGACCTTGGAGTCTCCACCCACTTATTGTGTGCCCTTGGACAAGTTAGCTTCGTCATCTGTAAAAAGAAGAATAAAAATCTACATCAAGTGATTTGGGAGTTTAAATGATGATGTATGATGAAGACTATTATAAACAGAAGTAAATAAAAATGTTGATATTTTTATTAAATCATCTTTTTAGGGGTACCAGAGTTTCTTTGATTGCAAAATGGGTTCTTCTCCCACCCCCTGTAGAGTACCAAAAGAGTTTTAGGAAAAAAATGTTGCCGTTGTTCTACTGTTGCATATAGGCACCGTGTATTAACAGTGTTTTTAACTAGTTTTTATATTTTGTGGTTTGCTGTCTTTTTATTCTACTGTGTTGAGGCTCTGGGGCTATATATATATATATATATATATATATACACACACACACACATATATTTTCTTTTTCTTTTCTTTTCTTGGAGACAGGTGGCATCATCATCATAGCTCACTGCAACCTCAAACTCCTGGGTTCAAGTGATCCTCCTGCCTCAGCCTCCCCAGTAGTTGGGACTACAGGCACATACCATGATGCCTGGCTAATTTTTCTATTTTTTGTAGAGGTAGGGTCTTGCTTAGGCTGGTGGATATATTTTTTAATGATTAGTCCATGTTAACATTGGGTAACTACTTCAGACCTGATAGGAATTGGGAATTTTCAAGTTATCTTTCTGTCCACAAACAAATTAGCAGTTTACTTTTCTCATTTATACATGATTTGGGGAAAAATTATTTTGATTATTTTATAGCTTTGGAGGCAAAAGTAATTGATGAATCTTAACATCTTTGTAGAAATGTTCTGTGTACTTTTTAAATTTTCTGCTTGTCTTTTCTAATACTACCACTATGATTCATGAAAGGGGGTTTTGATTCCTTCTTAAAGCTTCTTAAATAGCTTCTCTTCCTTTTTTAAAAATTTGAAATATGCAGAAAATAAAGGGAAGAATATTTCCACTACCCAAAATTATTGCTTTTTAAAAATTTTTTATTTTGACATAGTTTCAAATTTACAAAAAATTTGCAAGAATAGTACAAAAAATTCTCAAAAATCTTTGAACCAGATTCCTCAAATGTTAACATCTTACCAATTTGCTTATCCTCCTTTTTCTCTCCAGTTTTCTTCTGAAATATTTTGCTAGAAAATTGTAGACATGATGCCCCTTAACCCATACTTAAGTGTGTTATCTAAAAACTAGCACAACTCTTATTTAATGACAGTACAATGATCAAAATCAGGAAATTAACATTGATATAGTATTATCTAATTTACAGGTCTTAAACTAGATTTTGCCAGTTGCCCTGAATTGATATCATGTTTTAAAATTTTATATTTTCATAAAATCCAGTTCCTGCAGGATGATAATCAACTTTTTTAAAAAGCAGCTTTATGAAGGTATAGCTTACGTATAAAATTCACTTGTAAATGTACAGAGTTGTGTACCCATTACCCCAAGGGATCCCATCTGCCTATTTGCATGGCATTCAGTTCCATGGTAGTTCCAGGCAACCACTAATTTTTCTTTGTAGATAGTTTTTTTTTGTTTGTTTTTGAGACAGAGTCTTACTTTGTTGCCCTGGCTAGAGTGAGCGCCGTGGCGCCAGCCTAGCTCACAGCAACCTCAAACTCCTGGGCTCAAGCAATCCTCCTGCCTTAGCCTCCCGAGTAGCTGGGACTACAGGCATGCACCACCATGCCCAGCTAATTTTTTCTATATATATTAGTTGGCCAATTAATTTCTTTCTAATTATAGTAGAGATGGGGTCTTGCTCTTGCTCAGGCTGGTTTCGAACTCCTGAGCTCAAGCGATCCCCCCCCCCGCCTCGGCCTCCCAGAGTGCTCGGATTACAGGCGTGAGCCACCGCGCCCGGCCTAGTTTTGTTTTTTAATCATTGCGAAAATGGTAAAATAACAAAGTGGAAATCTCTCAGAAAAAGATCAGCTCCCTTTTTGGAGATTCAAACCTTTGAATATTTTCATGATTCTGAAAAGCAAATACGGTAAAAGAAATACTTTTGTTAATCAAACATTTCCTATTCTTTAGGCATGGAACAAAATCATTCTGGAATTATTTTGCAGACCTGGCTCATAATTGCAAGTAGATGTTTACTGAATGAATGAATGAGTTGCATGTGAGTGTTTGCTTAGTGAAATCTATGGGTTCGTTTTACCAGAAATTTGACACACAATGTACTGATGATGGAAAGCTAGTCTAAAAATCTATCCTGGGTGATATACTATTGGATAAGTCTGCAATAGGGAAATGCTTGTAAGCAGTATTCTGCTATATTTTGTATACCTATGGTAGTCTCAGGAGTACACAAGAAGAATGGTTTGAAAGAATATAGAGAAAAAAGTGGAAGAGAGAAAAGCAAAGTGCATGCATGTGTTGGATAGTAGAGAGAAATGATTTTTTTCCCCTTTTTTTAGACCAACTTTATTAAGGTATAATTTACACACAATAAAATGTATCCATTTTAACTTCAATTAATTTCGACAAGTGCATATACCTGCTTGACCACCACCACTCTAGAGATAGGGAACACTTCTGTCACAGAAGTACTTGTTTTGCTTATTTTGGATCATAAAGTTTCCTACTTAGCAGATCAAAGTGCATCTAAAAGTAAAACACTTTTAATATTTTTTAAAATGCTATTTAAATCATTTCAATGCTAATAAAATAACTCTGCATCTCTCTTTTTATTTTGAATATATATAAATATGGATTTCTCGATATTCATATACATGCAGTGCATCTCTCTTTTTCTTAAACTCCACATACATTCCCTCAGCAAATCCTATTGGCTACCTTCAAAATATATCAGGAATCCAACAACTTGATACCACTTTCATCACTACCTCCTGTTCCAGTCCACCATCTCTTACCTCGATTATGACAGTAGTCTCTTGCTTCCATTCTGTTTCCTTCCAGTTTTAAATCAGTGGCCAGTGACACTGTTAAAATGTAAGTCAAGTAAAAAAAGATAGACTTTAAAATGTTTTCCATCTCATTCAGAGTAAAACCAAAACCTTCACAGCGTGTTAAAAGCCCTACCTCTCTGAATACCTTCCCCAGGTAACACTCAGAATTTATATTTGACTTTCCTCATTTGCTCTGCTCAAGTCATACTGTTGGCCTTGCTGGTCCTCCTTCAAACACACCATGCCCACTCCACTCAGTCTCTTTGTATTTCTTGTTTCCTTTGCTTGGAAAGTTCTCCCCAGGTAGGAATAGAGCTTCCTGTCTCAGCCTCTTTCAAATCTTTGAAGTCTTCACCTTCATATGGTGAGGCCTGACACCGTATTTAAAATAAACCACTCCTTAGCTCTTCCCTGCTTCATTTTTCCACAAAGCACCTACCAACTTCATTGTCTGTATAAATTAGTATAATTATAAGAGTATTACAATTTGTTTTAATTATCAACTGTAGGTAACAACTGATAGGCTTTGCTCATGGTTCTAAAAGTTTACTTTCAATCTTTTTCACGTGGCAAAACATAAAACTGTATGTTGAAATAAGTAGTTTGTTCCAGCAAGTGTGAACAGCTCTTGGCAGAAGAAAAACCCGAGTGGCACACGGAGAGTTGGAGAGAGTCAGCTTTATTTCGATGGCGGGCTCAGAGAGGCATATCTGCCACCAAATTCTGAGCGCCCCTTTTTCGTTTTCTTTTAGTTTTATATTTTTTGGGGGGTTACAGTTAGCCAATGGCAAGTTTTCACAAAAGTCACCTCATTTACATAGCAGTCAGCCAATCAGAAGTATGTCCCAAAAGTTACTTCATTTACATAGTAGTCAGCCAATCAGAAGTGTGTCCCAAAAGTTACTTCATTTACATGGTAGTCAACCAATCAGAAGTACGTCCCCAAAGTTACTTCATTTGCATGGTAGTCAACCAATCGGAAGTATGACCCCAAATCACCTCCTCAGCTGTGAGTATTAGTAGCTGCTCAATTTAGGAGGGGGATAAGCGAAACAGGTGGGTTTTTGTGGAATGCCCCGACAGTTGATATACTCTTGTTTTCTAAAACTGGTTATTTCAACATACAGTTTTATGTTAAATGAGATAAAATAAAAAGATTCTTTAAATTCCTCTTTTCAAAATCTTCGCCATTTCTACCAATCCTAGATGGTTGTTTTGGGGCTCAGAAAACAATACCCTAAAGTAGGGTGCTTTGGCATACGGAGCACTTTTGAATTAAAAGACATTGGAAGACCTTAGCAGCTGTCCCAGAACCAAAGACTTTCTAACTTTCTCTTGTTCCCCCACCCCCAAGTACAGGGAAGGACTCTTTGAAACTTCCTTCTTGGACTAAGGAAACTTGTTTCTAAAAGAAATGCAATTGTTTTAAGACCCCCACCCTAGGAATCTCATTAAAAAATCAAGAAAGATTAACCGCTGGCAAAGAGAAGAGATTAAAACTGAACACTATGCCCAGACAGACTTTTCCTCTATTCTTCTGAGAGAAGTGCCAAGAGGTCACCTGGGAGACTATTATCTGTGTAATAAGACAACCTTTGTTCATAGTCAGTTCTGCCCCTCACCTTCCCAGAATTTCTCCCCACCTCCTTAAGAGCTCAGAGGAACTTTGCCCAAGCCATTATATGTTCTTTGGGCTCATTCAATTCCCTTGAAAATAATTTGCTACCCCTCAAAATGGCCTAGCCCCCCCCATTTCAATCTCCCCTATGAAGAGGGTATTAAGCCTCAACAATCTGGCCCTTCTTTGAGTCTCCTATTTTGTATGGCTCCCATGCTAATGCATGTTAATAAATGTGTATGCCTTTTCTCCTGTTACTATATAGTTAGTTCATTTCAGCAGATTCAAACCTTCATTGGGAGAGTGAGACATTCCCCTGACTCTTACAGTTGTGTTGTAATTCCTACTCAATCCTAATCAAATTCCCTGTATTGAAAAAAGACGTGTTAAACCAAACTTCCGATTCTCAGTAAATTTTGACATTTTGACTTTGTCTTTCCCCTCTGAGAACTGCCACAGCTCTGTTCAGGTGGTGTTCTCCTTTACCATGGTAAATAATAAACTCAGCTTTGCCCTGTCACTAGATTGGGCTGGTAAGGTTTGGAGAGTGTTTTGTTTTTTTTTTAACTATGGTAAAATATATAATATTTTACCATTTTAAAGTGCATAGTTCAATGGCATTAAATACATTCACATTGCTGTACAACCAGGACCACTATCCATCTGTAGAAGTTTTCACAAGTCACCAGTTTTTCGTCATCCTCAACTGAAAGTCTGTACCTATTAAACAATAACACCACCCCATGACCCCCTCACCGCGGCCCCAGGACATCACCATGCTACTTTGTGTCTCTATGAATTTGACTGTTCCAGGTACCTCATATACGAGAAGTCATACAATATTTGTCCTTTTGTGTCTGCCTTCTTTCACTTAGCATAATGTTTTCAAGGTTTATTCACATGGCAGCATGGGTCAGAATTTCCTTTTCTTTGATTCCTTTGAGGTTTTATGTAATACTATGAAATATACATTTGGTCTTCATCACCATCTCCCCCATTTTACAACTCCTAAAACCCTTAGAATTTCCAAAGTGCTACCTTTTTTGGGGGAGGGGACAGAGTCTCACTCTGTTGCCTGGCTAGAGTGCTGTGGCATCAGCCTAGCTCATAGCAACTTCAAATTCCTGGGCTCAAGTGATCCTCCTGCCTCAGCCTCCTGAGAAGCTGGGACTACAGGCATGTGCCACCATGCCCGGCTAATTTTTTATATATATATATATATATATATTTTTTTTTAGTTGGCCAATTATTTGCTTTCTATTTTTAGTAGAGACAAGGTCTTACTCTTGCTCAGGCTGGTTTTGAACTCCTGAGCTCACGCAATCCGCCTGACTCGGCCTCCCAGAGTGCTGGGATTATAGGCGTGAGCCACCGTGCCCAGCCTTCCAAAGTGCTATCTTTTTGTACATTAACGAGTTGACCAGTGGCTGGAGGTCCCTAGGGTAGCTTCAGAATGGGAGCTAGTCACCACAAAAACTAAGGCATAATTAAAAGGTTGGGACTTTTAACCCTACTCCCCAACCTCAAGGGATGGGATAGGGACTGAAAGTTAAGCTGATCACCAGTGGCCAATGAGTTAATCAATCGTGCCTACATAATGAAGCTTCCATTAAAAACCCAAAAGGACTGGGTTCAGGGAGCTTCTGGATAGCTGAGCATGTGGAGGTTCCTAGAGGGTGGCATGCCCAGAAAGGGCATGGCTGCTCCACGCCCCTTCTCACATGCCTTGTCTTGTGCATCTCTTCATCTGTATCCTTTGTATTAATAATATCCTTTCTAATAAGCCAGGAAACATATGTGTTTCCCTGAGTTCTATGAGCCACTCTAGCAAATTAATCAAACCCAAGGAGGCGGTTGTGGGAACCCCAATTTATAGCCAGTTAGTCAAAAGTACAGGAAAAACAATGTGGGCCTTATGCTTGGCACCAGAACGGGGAGCAGTCTTGTGGGGCTGAGCCCCCATCCTGTGGAATCTGATGCTGTATCCAGGGAGACAGAATCAGAATTAAATTGAATTAGAGGATACCCAGTTGACATCAGCTGAAGACTGCTGCATTGATTGGTTGGTGGTGGGGAGAAATCCCACAAACTTCTTGGTGACCAGAGGTCACAGAAGTCTTCCCGGTTGATTGCTGTGATGTGAGAGCAGGGGAAAAACTGTTTTTCTACAGACTTTAATTATATTCTATAGTATGTATATACCACATTTTGTTTCTTTGTTCATGCATCAATGGCCATTTGGGTTGTTTCCACATTTTGGCTGTTGTGAATAATGCTGCTACTATAAACATTGGTATACAAATATCTGTTGTTCTTGCTTTCACTCCATTTGGGTATATACCTATAAGTGGAATTTCTGGATCATATGGTAATTCTGTGTTTAATTTTTTGAGGAACCGACATGTTGTTTTCTGTAGTTGCTGCTTTATTTTATATTACCACCAGCAATGTATGAGGGGTCCACTTTCTCTGTATCCTTACCAGTGCTTGTTATTTTCAGTTTTGGTTTTGGTTTTGGATTTTTTGTTGTCGTTAATACGCATTCTAATGGGAGTGAAGTGGTATCTCATTGTGGTTTTGATTTTCATTTCTCTAATCAGTAATATTGAGCATCTTTTCATGTGTTTATTGGCCATTAGTGGAGAAATGTCCCTTCAAGTCCTTTGCCCATTTTTTACTCAGGTTGTTTGTTTTTTTGTTGAGTTGTGAGAATTCTTTATATATTCTGGATATTAACTCCTTATCAGATACATGATTTCCTAATATTTTCTCCCATTTCATAGGTTGCATTTTCACTCTGTTGATAGTATCTTTTGATGCACAAGAAGCTTTTAATTTTGATATAGCCCAATTTATCTATTCTTTTCTTTCTTTTTTTTTTTTTTTTTTGAGATAGGATCTCACTCTGTTGCCTAAGCTAGATGCAGTGGTATCATCATAGCTCACTGCAACCTCAAATTCCTGGACTCTAGCAATCCTTCTGCCTCAGCCTCCCAAGGTGCTAGGATTACAGGCATGTGCCTCTGTGCCTGGCCAATCTATTTTTTCTTTTGTTGCCTGTGCTTTTGGTGTTTTATCCAAGAAATTATTATAGACTTCAATGCCATGAAGTTTTTTATTTTGTTTTATTCTTAGAGTTTTATAGTTTTAACTCTTACATTTAGGTCTTTGATTCACTTTGAGTTAATTTTTAAATATGGTATAGAGGTCCAACTTCATTCTTTTGTGTGTGGATATTCAGTTTTCCCAGCACCATTTGTTGAAAATACTGTACTTTCCCCATTGAATGGTCTTGGCACCCTTGCTAAAAATCATTTGATCTTATATGCAAAGATTTATTTCTAGACTTTCTATTTTACTCCATTGGTCTATAAATCTATCTTTATGCCATTACCTGGGGAGTCAGCTTTTGACAGAGCTTTTATTTTACAGATGATAAAACCAAAGCAAAGATAGGTTAACTAACTTATCCAAGGCTATCCATATAGCCAATAATTCAGGGATTTTAACCTACATAGTTTCACACCCAAACATAGTCTAACCACTATAAAAGAAAACCGCCAAGTGTGTAAGCATAGAACGTCACATGTACAAAATTATAAGAATTTCACTATGTTTTATTAAATGAAATAACTAATATGTAAAATCATATTTTAAATATATTTAAAGTGTTGTCAACATTGTAACTTATACATTATCACTTGAGTGACAGTATGTCCAAATCTGTATAATAATGATTCCTATCCCAAAACACCCATGCCTCACAACATTTTTAGGAATACAGGTCTGTGTTTCTAATAATCTTTACCTGAATGGTTCATAGGCCTTTCAATTCAACTACATTCAAACCTCAATTCCTAATGTTTGATCTCCTCTGTTCTGTTCTATTCCATCCTTCACTTAATTTCTGAAATGCAAATCTGATCTCATTCCTTCTGTGATTCAAATGTTTTAATGTGAATGTCAGGAAATGGCTAAATTCGGCCCACTCAAGTATTGTGTTTGGCCTTCAGTTTTCCCAACATTTAAAAATCAAGAGATTTCATAGGACAATCTTGATTTCTGGCCTCTGTTGAGGAATTTGATCATCTTGCAACATGTCCTACATTGCCATGTGGCAGCAACCACCTGCATCTAAATAACAGCCTCTGCCACCCGGTCCATCCTGCTCAGCCTGCTCCACGGCCTGCAATGGCTCCTCTGGGCCTGCAGGAGAGTTGAAACAAAACTGTCCTTAGGCAGCAATGAGAAGTAATGGGTTAGATGTCCACCTGGATAGATCTTCAAAACACTGCTCGGTGAAAAAGTTTTTAAAAATTTTCCCCTTGTGGCCAGGCGCGGTGGCTCATGCCTGTAATCCTAGCTCTCTGGGAGGCCGAGGTGGGCGGATCATTTGAGCTCAGGAGTTCCAGACCAGCCTGAGCAAGAGCGAGACCCCATCTCTACTATAAACGGAAAGAAATTAATTGGCCAACTAATATATATAGAAAAAAATTAGCCGGGCATGGTGGCGCATGCCTGTAGTCCCAGTTGCTTGGGAGGCTGAGGCAGCAGGATTGCTTGAGCCCAGGAGTTTGAGGTTGCTGTGAGCTAGGCTGATGCCACGGCACTCACTCTAGCCTGGGCAATAAAGTGAGACTCTGTCTCAAAAAAAAAAAAAAAATTTTCCCCTTGTCACCCCTATCCGCTCGTGGAATGCCGAACCACTTGTGGTCTGGAGCTGCCTGCCCAATTCATGAATTGTTGTCTGCTCAAATACATTTTTTAAAATTTTAATGTGCCTAAGCTTATTTTTAAGAAGTTGTGCTTTCATATTGTTGTTAATTATTTATTTACAAATGTTTCCTGCAATACTTTATGAACCCTTTGAAAGCATGGATTAGTCACTTATGTATCCTTCGCACTTACATCAGGACTAGGCCCAAGGCAGATGCTTAATAAATAATTTGGGATCAGTGACCATCTTTAACCAGAAATCTCTCTCTTCAATTTCAGGAGACAGTATAGAATAATGGTTAAATGTACAAACTTTGGAATAATGTGAATCTGTGTTTGAACAGCTACTACCATTTACTATTTGTCCATCCTTGGGCAATTACTTAACTCCCTAAATCTCAGTCCCTTATATGTAAATTGAGAGAGTAATGATTGATACATACTATTCTTACAGAGTTCTTTTGAACTTTAAATTAAATAATATGTAAAATATAAGCACAGTTCCTGCCATATAGGAGGCCCTCAATGAACAGTAGTTTTTATGATAATAATTTATTTGAATATTTTAGTTTGAGTGAATAAAGTCAAGCTTCTGCTGTTTCATTTGTAAATTCCTGTCTGATAGAATATAATTATTATTATTATTTTTGAGACAGAGTCTCACTTTGTTGCCCAAGCTAGAGTGAGTGCCCTGGCGTCAGCCTAGCTCACACCAACCTCAAACTCCTGGGTTCAAGCAATCCTGCTGCCTCAGCCTCCCGAGTAGCTGGGACTACGGGCATGTGCCACCATGCCCGGCTAATTTTTTCTATATATATTAGTTGGCCAATTAATTGCTTTCTATTTATAGTAGAGACGGGGTCTCACTCTTGCTCCGGCTGGTTTTGAACTCCTGACTTCAAGCGATCTGCCTGCCTCAGCCTCCCAGAGTGCTAGGATTACAGGCGTGAGCTACTTTGCCGAGCCTATTATTACTTTTTTTTTTTTGAGACAGAGTCTCACTCTGTCACTCAGGCTCAAGGGCAGTGGCGTCATCATGCTCATTGCAGCCTCAAACTACTGCGCTCAAGTGATCCTCCTGCCTCAGCCTCCTGAGTAGCTGGGACTACAGGTGCCCACCACCATGCCTGGCTAATTAAAAAAAATTTTTTTGTACAGATGATGTCTTGCTATGTTGCCCAGGCTGGTCTCCAACTCCTGGACTCAAGTGATCCTCCAACCTTGGCCTCCCAAAGTGCTGGGATTACAGGCATGAACCATGGTGCCTGGTTGATTTTTCTATTTTTTTTTTTTGTAGTGATGGCGCCTTGCTCTTGCTTAGACTGGTCTCAGACTCCTGAGGTCAAGCAATCCTTCCATTTTGGCCTCCCAGAGTGCTAGGATTACAGGCGTAGTCACCATGCCAGGCCTTGAATTCATATTCATATTATTGATCTGGCTACATTTAAATATAACATCTTGTTGATTTCTATTTATCCCCTCTGTTCTTTTTCCCCTTTGTTCTCTGTTTCTGCCTTTTTTGGTTTAACTGATTATCTTATATGATTTCATCTTATCTCCCATATGGACTAATTATAAGTCTTTGTTATTTTACATAGACATATTACTTTATATATATATTATAATAATCTTAAGACAGTATACTTCCATTACCCTTTTCCTGGCCTTTGCACTATTTCCATACATTTTACTTCTACATATGTTAGAAAACTCTAATATATTATTTCTATTCTTTTAAACAGTCTACCATCTTTGAGAGAGCTAGAAAATAAGAAAAAAATTTTATATTTACTCACATATTTACCATTCTTAATGCTCTTCATTCCTTTATGTAGATTTGAGTTTCCATCTGGTATGATTTTCCTTCTTCCTGAAGAACTTTATTTAACATTCTTGTGTTGTAAGTCTGCTGGTGATAAATTTTCTTAGCTTTTCTATATCTGAAAAAGTCTTTATTTCACTTTAAAAAAAGTTTGAGGTAAAATTAATATCACATAAAATTAATCATTTTCAAGTGAATGATTCAGTGGAATTTAGTCCATTTATGATGTTGTACAACCACCATCTCTACCTAGTTCTGAAACATTTCTATGACTCCAAAATAAAACCCTGTACCCATTAAGGGAGTTTCTCTTCATCCTTCCCTGCCATCTCCCCAGTCCCTGGTAATCACCAATCTGCATTCTGTCTTATGATTTTATCTAATATAACCTTTGTGACTGGTTTCTCTTAGCATGTCTTTGAGGTTCATCCATGTTGTATAGTATATATCAGAATTTCATTCCTCTTTTGACTGAATAATATCCCATTGTATGTATATGCCACAATTTGTTTATCCATTCTTTCACTGATGGACATTTAAGCTGTTTCTACATTTTGGCTATTGCAAATAGTGTTGCTATGAACATTTGTGTACACAAAAGGTGTGTGAGTACCGTTTTCGGTTCTTTTGTGTCACTTTCATTTTTGAAGAATGTTTTTGGTGGGCATAGAATTGTAGGTTGACAGTTACTTGATTTCAGTACTTTAAAAACACTTCTCCAGGCCGGGCGTGGTGGCTCAAGCCTGTAATCCTAGCTCTCTGAGAGGCCAAGGTGGGCGAATCGTTTGAGCTCAGGAGTTCAAGACCAGCCTGAGCAAGAGCGAGACCCCATCTCTACTATAAATAGAAAGAAATTAATTGGCCAACTAATATATATATAGAAAAAATTAGCCGGGCATGGTGGCACATGCCTGTAGTCCCAGCTACTTGGGAGGCTGAGGCAGCAGGATTGCTTGAGCCCAGGAGTTTGAGGTTGCTGTGAGCTAGGCTGACGCCATGGCACTCACTCTAGCCTAGGCAATAAAGTGAGACTCTGTCTCAAAAAAAAAAAAAAAACACTTTTCCATTCTCTTATGGCTTGCATGGTCTCCTTTGAGAAGTCTGTTATCATTTTTATCTTTGTTCCTCTAAACATAGTGTTTCTTTTTCCCCTGACTACTTTATCTTCTTTTTATCATTGGTTTTAAAAAATTTCCTTATAATGTGTGTTGGTGTAGTTTTCTTCATGTTTCTTGTGGTTGAGTTTCTGGGATCCAAAGGTTTATAATTTTCATCAAGTTAGAAAATTTTCAGCCATTACTTCCTCAAAAATGTTTATTTTTCTCCTCTCCCCCAAAAGGGTACAAAACTTCTCCCAAAAAGGATTCAAGATTTTCCTTTATTTCCATGCTTGTGGGGGTGGTGGCCCAGCATCAGGTAATTAGACATAAAAGAGGCTTTTTTTTTTTTTTTTTTGAGACAGAGTCTCACTCTTATTGCCCAGGCTAGAGTGCCATGGTGTCAGCCTAGCTCACAGCAACCTCAAACTCCTGGGCTCAAGCAATCCTTCTGCCTCGGCCTCCCGAGTAGCTGGGACTACAGGTATGTGCCACCATGCCCAGCTAATTTTTTCTATATATTTTTAGTTGGGCAATTAATTTCTTTATATTTTTAGTAGAGACGGGTTCTCACTCTTGCTCAGGCTGGTTTTGAACTCCTGACCTTGAGCGATCCACCTGCCTTGGCCTCCCAGAGTGCTAAGATTACAGGCATGACCCACCGTGCCCAACCTAAAGAGCCTGTTTTTATGTTGGAAGAAAATGATATACTTTTATAAGGTGAAAGAGCCAGAAACAAAGGAAAGTTGAAGAAACCAGAAAGAGAACCTAGAGAAAGACTCTTGGAGAGATTTGAGAGAGGAGTAAATCAGAAGTTCTGTGGAGCCTTTTCTATTTCTTAAGGCAAGGAGTAGCAATTTGTTAGAAATGCATATTCTAAGGATTGACACCAGAGATTTTGATTCAGTATATCAGGGATGGAACACAGAAATTTACACTTTAAACCAGCCCTTTAAGTCTTCGTGACGCAGGTAGTCCTGGACTTCACCTTGAGAATAAACAGTGTCCTGAGGTGGTGATGGATGCAGAAAGGGCACAGAACTTGGCTGATTTTGTAACAGTAGTGGGAAAAACTAGCCCTTTACTAAAGGCTGATTTTTGTCATAGACCTCAATTTACCATTTTGCTTTCCATCAGCAAGGTTTTGTATTTCTTGGTTTGGTTTGGTTTTGGTTTTAGTTTGTTTTGTTTTAGTGCCCATATATCACATAGTATGCAAAACTCTAGGCAAAGCTCTAGGCAAAGCTATTTCATTTCTTCAAGTTGCAAATCATCATCTGTAATAATATTATCTTCCCCAGAAGAATGTTGAGAATCAAATTAAATTGTGTATGATGGGGACATTCTCTTCTGGCCAAGATGTAATAACAGGGACTGGATTTACCATCCCCACATGAAACAACTGCAAAAACAATGTACATGAAACAATAGCTTTTAGATATTGGACATCAGGTGATACAGGATAGTGATCCCTGAGAGGGGGGAAAACAGGTGAGATGAGCTCTACTATTGCTCCATGTTACTGTGTGGAGGCTGCAGCACAGAAAGTAGAAATCAAGGTAGGACCTAGAAGTCTCCTTAAATTTAGGAGATGGAGTCAGGAGTCCTGTTAGGAAAAGGTGCCTAGAGTTTGGAGGGCAGCAATAGGAGAGGGAGCTCTAAAATCTTGTCTTCAGCTGACTACACATCAGTGTATGCATGGGAGAAACTACCTTTGTTTGAGGAAGAGTCACCCAATAGGATGAAAGGAAATAATCCCTAAACTTCACAAAGAGCTAGTAAACTTTGCATTCCCACCACCCAGAGTGGGGAAGGGGTGACGACATAATATTAATAATTAAAGGACGTGGAATAAAATAATGACTAGAAGGGTATTGCCTTAGTAGTGGGGAAAACTGGCTGTTTACTAAAGCCTTCCCTGGTCCTGCTTAACAAAGTTTAAAAGTTATACCCATCTTTGAAAGTACTAAAATGTATACAAGTATGTTAACTATATCCCAGAACAAAAGCTCAAGATCAAGAACATGTATTTGAATACAAAAATATCCAACTCCCAACAAAGAAACATTCATAGTATCTTTCATCAAATAACTAGGGAGAAAAAATGACTAGGCATGGAAAGTAGCAGGAAAATGTGACATATAATTAGGAGAATAATCAATAAAACAGATCCATAAATGATACAAATTATAGAATAACTAAAGACATAAAAAGAGTTACTATAACTACATTCCATATGTTCAATAAGGTAGACAAAAAATTGAGCAAGTTCAGAAGACACAGAAAGACATAAAAAAGGTCCAAACTGAACTTCTGCAGATTTAAACTTCAATGTCTGAGATGAAAAATACATTATATAAAATTAAAGAAGATAGGCTGGGCGCAGTGGCTCATGCCTGTAATCCTAGCACTCTGGGAGGCCAAGGCGGGCGGATTGCTCAAGGTCAGGAGTTCGAAACCAGCCTGAGCGAGACCCCGTCTCTACTATAAATAGAAAGAAATTAATTGGCCAACAAATATATATATATACAAAAAATTACCCAGGCATGGTGGTGCATGCCTGTAGTCCCAACTATTTGGGAAGCTGAGGCAGTAGGATTGCTTGAGCCCAGGAGTTTGAGGTTGCTGTGAGCTAGGCTGATGCCACGGCACTCACTCTAGCCTGGGCAACAAAGCGAGACTCTGTCTCAAAATAAATAAATAAATAAATAAAATAAAAATAAAGAAGACTAGGCACCACAAAAGAAAATATGACTGAATTAAAAGACATAACAAAGAAAAAAGAATCTGTGGGCTATGGAACACATTCAAAGGGCCTCATATACATGCAATTAGAGTGCTTAAAGATATTAATACAACAGTTGACCAGCATTAACATTAAAACAGAGATCATAAGACTGATAAAATAGACTCTTTGTGATAATAAAATAATAAATTATTAACAGGACCTATGGCCATACAAAGGAAAGCTTAAATTACCTGCAGGCTGTCAATTTACTTAAGAGACCACTTGAGTCTGGGTGTATGTCTGGCGGCTTATCTCTAATTAACAGACTTCCTTAACTTAAAACATTCCAAGACTTGGGCGGGCGCGGTGGCTCACGCCTGTAATCCTAGCTCTCTGGGAGGCCGAGGCGGGCGGATTGCTCAAGGTCAGGAGTTCGAAACCAGCCTGAGCAAGAGCGAGACCCTGCCTCTACTATAAATAGAAATTAATTGGCCAACTAATATATATATAGAAAAAATTGCCGGGCATGGTGGCTCATGCCTGTAGTCCCAGCTACTCGGGAGGCTGAGGCAGGAGGATCACTTGAGCCTAGGAGTTTGAGGTTGCTGTGAGCCAGGCTGACGCCATGGCACTCACTCTAGCCTGGGTAACAAAGTGAGACTCTGTCTCAAAAAAAAAAAAAAAAAAAAAATTCCAAGACTTTAGACAAAGCTTCATTTCATTAACCAATTACGAATCAAAGAATCTTTAAACCCACCTATAACCCTTAATGCCTTTGCGATGTCCCACCTTTTCGGGCCAAAGCAATGTATACCTTCCGATTGATTTATGGGTTTACATGTAATTCCTGAAATGTATAAAATAAAACTGTAACCCAAACACAGAGAGACCACTTGCTTTAGGTTTCTTGGGCATGGCTCTCCAGGCCATGTTCACACATATTTGGCTCAGAATAAACCACTTCAAATTATTTTACAGAGTTTGGGTTCTTTTCTATTCACACTGTGTACACATTAATAAATTTGTATGCCTGTGTCCAATTAATCTGCCTTTTGTGAGTTGATTTTTCATCTAACCTTCAGAGGGCAAAGGGGAAGTTTTCTTTTGGCACCTATAATGCCTTTTGGTGAACCGTGAAATGAGAAGAGTATAGCACAGTCCACAAGACCATTCATACTCCTGACATATATTCCAAGTATAGGGGTCCCCAAGATTACCTCTAGTTTTGATAGTTTGTGTTATGGTACGGAGTGCGAGAAAGACCACCTAAAGACTGACCACCTAAAGACTGACACAATTTGAGCCAAATTGTGAGTCTTTATTAGCAGACCAGTGACTACTCCTGCCCTGCACAGAAGCAGGTACAGAGAGCAGTCCAGAGCCAAAGAAGCAGGGAGGTTTTATACCGGTCCGAGTTAGGGGCTACACGACTTTAGTCACCAGGGTTGGAACAGCATTACATCATGTTTTCCACAGCTGTAGGGTCCAGGACCCTCCTCGGACCACCCGATAACAATCTTTAAGCAAGCAGGTTTACAGAAGCAGAAAGCATTAGCTCATAGTCCAAACCAAAATACATTCTTTTACAGATTCAGCAATCATGGTAAATTTTAACTACACAATACATTACACAGATTGAAACGATTAAAACAATCAAAGGTTAACTAAGAATTATTGTCCATTGCTACAGGGAAAAGCTTTACTATTTTAGCTGAAGGGCAGGCTGAATTTAACTCTTTGAGGTCCTTTACAGTTTGCTAGAGATACTTACATAACACATTGAAAGCTGTTATACTCATGATTACAGTTTATTACGGCTAAAGAATACAGATTAAAATCAGCCAAGGGGAGAGTCTCATGGGACAGTCTAGGAAAGCTCTGGAGAGCTTCTAATTGTCCTCTCCCTACAGAGTCATTGACAGTGTTATTTTCCCAGCACTGATGTGTGATAAGACATCAATGCAATTGCCAGCCAGGCCAGTTCACCTGAGCATTGGTGTCCACTTTTTATTGGGACTTCATCATGTAGGCATGGCTGACTTTCCACATGGCGGATCTGTCTCCAGCCTCTCTGGAGGTGAAGCTGATATCACATGACACAAAGTCCCCACCCTAAATCATATTGGTAACAATCCTGTGTGACCCAAGGCCACCAAGTAAACAAAAATAGTAGTCTATCAGGCATCTTGTCTGCCTTGCTTACCACTAAATCGTATCACTGGAAAAAAGTCTGCCAAATAGAAGACATTCAATAAATAGGGATTTTTATCTCTTCTCATCCTATTCTAAGTTCCAGCCATACTGACCAAATTATGGCGTTCTCCCTACTTGTCTCATGGGTGTCATCTAATCTTACATAAGAATGTGGGAGCTCTTTGAAAATGTAAGGCATAATTATTGTTTTTTAACTTTAAATTTTATTATACATGTTGAGATTTGTAAGATTTCTTTCCATCAAGCAAATTAGACTCATACAATTACTGAACCAACTGGGGTCCACTTGTCTAGTGCAGCAAAGCCAGACACTGAAGCCAAGAGACTCAGTGGGAGAAAGAGGTATTTTTATTGTATGGTGCCATACAAGGAGAACAGGCAGCTAAAACTTAAGACTTGAACTCCTCAGTGGCTTACAAGCAAGGATTTTTAAAGCAGGGGCATGTTTCAGGACAGCAGAAATTGAAATCAATACATGGAAGTTATACATTGACCAGGCCCAAAATAGGGGTGAGGTAGGGTGTGTGCGTGCTATGGATCATAGGTGGATTCAGAGATTCTTGGATTAGCAGAAAAGAATGTTAAGATGGGTGTGACTCTCTCCAGGCCTCTGGGGAGAAACTTAGAACAAAGTCAGAGTTCAATTCCTTGGTTCCCCCTTATCCACATTTTCTATCCAGTGGGGGTTTCTGAAAAACAACTCAAAAACATATGTTAATAAAGCCCTGTTCATTAAAAAACAAACAAACACATGTTAAGATGCCATCTTTTACTTTCCATACGGGACCAAAATGCCTAGCCTTGGTGACTCTGGCTTACTTGGAGGACCATTGTTCTCATCAAGTTGCCCATTCACTTTTCTTTTTTTTTTGAAACAGGGTCTTGGTGTATCTTCTGGGCTAGAGTGCACTAGCATCATCATAGCTCACTGTAACCTCACTCTCCTGGGCTCAAGTGTTCCTCCCACCTGAGCCTCCCTGAGTGCTAGGATTACAGGCCTGAACCACCACACCCTGCCTGCCCATTCACTTTTCAAAGCTAGTTAAATTCCCGGACTACTCCTGAAGGGAGTCAGGATTTCTCTTTGTTTCCATGCTGGGGTGGCTAGCAGGCCCCTCCCAAGAGGGGTGCTTGTGCCATCTCAATACCTACGAAATTCTTTCTAAAATCTTTTCTAAATTCACACTGTTGATAAAAGATAGTTTGGAGGAAGAGCTATTTTAATTAATAATTACAGTGACCTACCTGGATGTGCATTCCTTAGATCTAATAAAATGAGAATTAAAATATCTAATAATTAAATTTAAAGAAAAATAAATAAAAGAATTTTATCATAAAAAAATAGTTACAATGACCAGTTAATCATTAAACCACTTAAATCTCTTTATAACAAGATTCTAAGCACTTGGATTGCTTATTTTAATCAAAATTCAATTTCAAAAGAAGTAATCTTTTTTATGTAGTTCTTTTTTTTTATGTGTAAGCATCAGTGTCCAAATATGTAGTTCTTTTTAATAAATAAAGAGATTTACTCATTTAGGCAAAAGGAAAGTTTAGAAATGTCTCTTTATAATGACTTTAGTGGTGGAGTAAATACAATAGATTTATGAGAATGGGAGATTTTTGAGAATATTCCTAGATCTGTTTTCAATGAAAATGAGATTATTGCTCATGGCTGAAACAAACAAACAAAGTTCTCCTCCCTATTGGAGTTTCCATATATAAATCCTGGGTTGGACCTCTGCTTCAGGGTTTCTACTCTTCTTGACTATTGTGAATCCTTACATTCCCTTTCTGAGAGAGTCTTTTTCCTTAAGAAGGTAAGGTTTCAACCTAGGGGCAGGGGGCTAGTTTATTCTATAATGGGGCTGGAAGTCCAGCCATGGAGTGGAGGTCAACACCTCCCGAGTCCACTGAACTGGAGGAGAGTCCTGAGGCCTGGGTATTTGCTCTGCCATTGATCTTCAATCTGGGCTTTAGGTTTCTCCCAAATGAAGGCTGCACTAAAGAGCCTCTATTAATAGATGTAAAATCTGATTCTATAGGTGGCCCTAGCAGCAGTAGCCCTAAGCACGGCTACAGGTGGCGGAAAGGAGAGAAGAAATGGGGAGTGACACAGAGGGTGGGATCAGGGGAGAAAGACAAGCAACGCTGCGGAGGACACCGGGGAGGGCAGAGGACAGGCCGAGGGATGGGCAGACACGCGGTTAGGGAGCGGGTGTGGCGAGCCGTGCGCGGCCGCCAGGCGGAGCGGGCGCCGCCGATCCGACTACAATTCCCAGGCTGCGTCGCCCCGCGCCGCCCACCCGCGCGGCCGCCGGCCCCGCCCCTGCGCCCCGCGGCTCCCCCGCGCCTCCCGACTTCCCGGCGGCCCCGTGCGGCCCGGGCATGCCCAGTGCGGGCGCAGCGGCCCCGGCCCTGGGAGCTCCCGGGCGGAGCGGGCGGCCGGGCGCGGAGGAGCCGAGCGGCCCCCGGAGGGCGCGGGCCCGGGCGGGAGCCGCGGCGGCGGAGCTGCGGGTAGGTGCGGGCTCGGCCGAGCCAGGCCCCCGGGCCGCCGCGCAGCCCACGGTGGACGGCCGGGGCCCCGAGGGCGTGCGCGGGCAGGCGAGGCAGGCCGGGCCCGAGCGTGGGCTCGCGAGGCTCCCGGCGGGGCTGCGGGAGAGGACCGCTGGCGGGAAGGGCCCGGGAGAGCCGGGCAAGGCCGGGCGCCGGCCGCAGCTCCCGGACCCGCGCTGCCCCAGGTGCGGCGCGGCTATCTTTAGATCTGACGGAGGGAAGCGTGGTCCGCGTCGCGTGCACAGCCGTGGTTGCGAAGGGAGACCCATTTTCAGCTGAATTTGTCTAGAAGTTGCGGGGGAGACTCGACTGAGAGGACCCGTAGCCTCGGAGGCAGTCCATGGAGCCCGGGAGAAGCGAGGATGTTTACCTTGCCTGTACCTGGAGTGGGCTGTGACAGCTTCCTGCTTTCCGGGGCTTGGCTTAGTGGCTCAGAAATGCAAGTGCAGGATTGTACCTCAGTAGATGCTTAGTAAAGTCCAGTGACTGTTAGGAACTTAAGGGCCAGATGTATTTAAGGTTTAAGAGAGATTATTTGTCCATGGGATGCTCAGCTTAAACAAAAATCTTTGCACAGCTAAAGTAAAAGGAAATCTCGACTGAGGGTTATTACAACATCTGTGTTCTGAAGTTTGCTGTAGTTGCCATTCACACGTCTTAACTTTGGTCAAGCTATTTGACTTCTGAGACTCAGTTCCCCATCTGTTAAATGATGGGAACCAGATGCATCTTAATTCAGTCCAGCTCAGTTGTAGGATTTCTTCCCTGTTAATTCAGGCTGTGTGTGGTCTCAGATTGTGGCAAATTTTTCTCTGTATCTCAGCCATTCTGTCAAATTGGGTAATTCACTAAATACATTCGCGTAGGAAGGAGGTTAGGATCTCAGTATGTATTTGGAGTGACCTATCCTTCAAAGACTACTGTTGGTTGTTGGGCACCGTGCCACTTGGTACATGCAGAAGCCAGGTGTTAACTGGCTAAAGTTCAAATAACACAGCTGTTCTGGACTAGGACAGACATTTCAGGCTCCCTGTCAGTGCCCTGTGGAATCCAGAGTATGAAATGGGCTTCCTTAAATCTCAAAAGTTGGCTCATTCTTTAGTGGGATTGTGTCTATATAGAATTCTGAGTTTTTATTTTCATGTTGCACTCTATATTAAAACCTATGAATTTTAGTACTCTTAATTTATACATAAGTAGCTGCTTGAGAGGGTGGGTCCATGATAGTATTTACAAACTAGTGTCTTGCATATCATCACCGAGCATTTGCTATTCACCCACCTCTGAGCTGCCCTTACCACAACCTTGAGAATGGTGTCTATGTGGCTATATCTACATGATTGCAATTGTGAGGTGTTTGTATTTAGGAGGGAAGGATGGGAGTATTTAACAGAAGTTTCTTGCCCTAGTAACTTCTCTATCTGAAGTGAGTCCATCTGCGTAGGATTTGACTCAAGGAGCAGATGGTATATATGGTGTTGTGCAAGTTGCCTTCCTATTGCTTTTTTCCCAGCTCTGAGTGGCATTAGTCCATTTGGGTCAATGAGGTGCTGTTTGGTGACCTGGTTAATGGTCAGGGAAAGTGTGCTTATGTTTTGAAATTTGAGGTTTATACAGGCTACCTGTGAAATTTAGTCATTATGTTATGGTCATACTTCTTGAGAATCCCAAAGCTTGGTTTAGTGGGGGGCTGGGAACTTTAGAATCTCAAGTTCTTAAAAAATTTCTGAAAGTGGGTTTTCTATTCATCTTAAAGAAATTAAATGAAAGAATAATATTTTAAGAATATTTATACATATGAACTCTCAAGTTAAACTGGATTTCCCATTCATTTGAGAAATAGAGAAAGCCTTGCTGTTTTTTTAAAGAATGTATGTGTATATGTATGTATATGAACTTTTGGGGGGTCTATTTTAAAATCCAGTGTTGCATGTTTATTAAATTTATACATGTATATATTTAAAGTTAGAAAATATAGACCTATTTGGAGGTCTTGGTAGTCAATTTCATGTCATACCTTAAACTTTCCAGTGTGCTGGAGGGTTCTGTGCATGACTAAAGTGCACAGTTAGTAATTTTTGTAAAACCTTTTTTCTTGCTCTTGTATTTCCACTCAAGTGTTTCAGTGTATACATAAAAGCATAAAAACTGCTTAAGAGGATATTGAAATGTAGTTACCGTCTATCACCAAATCCTTAAAAGTGCTTGCAATGTATAGGAGGGATAGTTAGAAATATCAAGGCTCAGAGAAGACTACCAGTCCAAGAGCACTTTACCACATGTAAAAGTGAAAGGGTAATGAGTGATTAAAAAAAAATTATGGAGTTTAGATTTCAGCTGTTACAGGAGTAGCTTCACTTAGTTCACTGTGTTAGTGCTAGTATCTACTGAATTGTTAGAATCTACTGCTCTTCTGTGAGAGCTACAAGTATGTGTGGTCATGTTGTAGACATGTATATGAAGTAACTTATCTTTAAGATATTTTTCCCCATCATGCTCTGTTTCCAGGTCCTTCATGATGAGAAATTTTGGGGTGCTTCTTTCTCCTCTGTGTAGTTGATAGTTTGAGTGGTGAAGAGATGGCTGACAGTGTAAAAACCTTTCTCCAGGACCTTAGCAGGGTGAGTACATTCTGTTCCTAGGAATTCATTCTTGACCTTTTTGCTGAATTGATTAGGAAATCCTTTAGCTGTTTTTGGAATTTTTATCGTGTTTGTTGGGTCCTTCATGTATAGATTTCCATTCTAGTCCACGTTACTCAAGAGGTATTATCCTGTATCTTGCAAGCACTTGGGAGACTTGACCACTTTGGTACAGCACTCACCAGCCTCGAAACCTTGCCCACAGCCGGCACTCATAGTCTGCAGGATAGTTTGTGCTGTGCATTGACGACAAATCCATTTTGCTCTTGTGTGATGAGGAAAGCTTAAAAGCACTGAAAGCTTGTTTTACTTTACAGGCAGCTTTACTTGTAATGTAAATCAGAATAGGTAACATTGTTTTTAAATGTTCACAATTTTATTTTGATAAATGAAAAATTAGAAAAGTCATATCACGGCTGTCGGCTAAAGTCGACACTTGGCTGTGAGTTTTCTTATCATGGCTGTCGGCTAAAGTCGCTCTGTGTATTCATCTATGGCTGTTGACTTTAGTCGACGTTGGTACCAAAGTGGTTTTAATCTGTGAATAGCTCTAGTATTAGAACCCTGGTCACCTTGGCTCCAGAGCTTTTTTTTTTTTTTAACTTTTTATTTTGGAATATTTTTAGACTTACAGAAAAGTTGCAAGATAGTACAGCGAGTTCCTGTGTATCTTTCACCAGCTTCTCCTAATGTTAACGTCTTATAACTATGGTACATTTGTCAAAACTAAGAAATGAACATTAGTACTATACTATTACCTAAACTACTTAATTTGGATTTAAATTACAGAACCTATCTTTTTTCTCCCCATTCTACAAGGTACGAGTAAGGATGTTCTAGGAAAATGCCCCATAAAGATCTGTTTAGGAATAGTCACCCAGATTACCAGTGGCACAAAGTTCTACTCTTAGTGGATGTCCCAGTTGTAACCTGTCTTGCTTTATACCCAGGAGCATAAGAGAGGCCAGTTTGGGGTGGGGAAGGGGGTGGGTGGGTTCTTTCTTCAGTGGGAGAGTTTAAAAGGTTATCACCTTTGAGTAAAAGAGGGGGAATTGAAGGAGTATCTTAGAAGGACTAAAAAGACTTTATGCAATATGATTTACCTTTAATACCTTTACCTTCTCGTCTTGCCATTTTTGTGCTATAAAATTTCAACCCTGGATCATTCCTTCAATGTGCTTTTTATATGTTTGTCTGCCTCTGGAGACTGTATGTGTCTCAGAGGTGGGGATCCTGTCATCCTAGCACATTCTAGGCCCTTAGCCATTTGAACTTAACTGTCTTAGACATTTGGAGTTTTCTGATTAAAAAAATTATTGGTGGAAGCTTTAGAAGATAAAAGCAAAGTTAAGACTGAAAATTACTCAGACAAAAAAAGATCATGGGTACACTGCCAATTTATGCTATCAGCAAGTAGTATATAAACTTGCCCATTTCTCTGTATTCTGCTGTTATTTCTAAAATTTGTTTTGTCTAATGACAGTAGGTAAGAATGCCATCCATCCTTAAATCCAGCTTGACCACTGCTTCGAGAACCTTTTTCTGCCTTCATAGGAAATTGAACACCCCAGCTACCTACCACTCTGCTTTGGATGTAAATTTATTGTGGCACTTATTAAGCTATAATATATTTTTTTGTTTACTTGTGTCTTCATGCTAAGGTATAAGTTTCTTGAGCATTTCTATATGAGCAGTGTATATAACTCATTGAAGATGCTCAATATGTGGGTGGGTGGGTGGTTGGATAAGTGAATACAGTTTTTCGAATTAGGCGATAGGCAATCCTGGTGTTTGTTTTTTTTTTTTTTTTTTTTTGAGACAGAGTCTCGCTTTGTTGCCCAGGCTAGAGTGAGTGCCGTGGCGTCAGCCTAGCTCACAGCAACCTCAAACTCCTGAGCTCGAGCAATCCTGCTGCCTCAGCCTCCCGAGTAGCTGGGACTACAGGCATGCGCCACCATGCCCGGCTAATTTTTTTTTATATATATATTAGTTGGCCAATTAATTTCTTTCTATTTTTATAGTAGAGATGGGGTCTCGCTCAGGCTGGTTTTGAACTCCTGACCTTGAGCAATCCGCCCGCCTCGGCCTCCCAGAGTGCTAGGATTATAGGCGTGAGCCACCGCGCCCGGCCAATCCTGGTGTTTATAGTACTGACAGTAACCATTCTGCTATCAGAGCTCTTCAAATATGGTTGGCAAGTACCTCTGTCACTTTTTTAAAAAACTTTTCTATTTGTATATATTCATGGGGTACAAGTGCAATTTTGCTATATTGCTATATTGCATTGTGATGAAGTCAGAGACTTAAGTACATCCATCACTGGAGCAATACACCGTCCACTGTCTTTAAACTCAACAACTTCCTCCTTTGTCATACACTCTTTTTTTTTTTTTAATTTTTATTTTATTTTATTATTTTATTTTTTTACTGCCCCAATTTGCCATGTGATGTCATACGCTCTTGAAGGACATTCTTTCCTCCAGCCGTTGCTTTCCTCCAACTAACATGTTGATTCTATTTTATGTGGAGTGCTCTTATCCTGGTGCTTTCACACATTTTAATTATTCTTTGTGTCTTTCTCCAACCTTGGTCCTACTGTGGTCCCTTCTGGAGATAAGTGTTTTATTTTTCTGTGTATCTCTAGATTTATTTATTTGTTTTTTTTTTTTTTTTTTTGAGACAGAGTCTCACTTTGTTGCCCAGGCTAGAGTGAGTGCTGTGGCGTCAGCCCAACTCGCAGCAACCTCAGTCTCCTGGGTTCAGGCGATCCTACTGCCTCAGCCTGCTGAGTGGCTGGGACTACAGGCATGCGCCACCATGCCCAGCTAATTTTTTCTATGTATATTAGTTGGCCAATTAATTTCTTTCTATTTATAGCAGAGACGAGTCTCGCTCTTGCTCAGGCTGATTTCAAACTCCTGACCTTGAGCAATCCACCCACTTAGGCCTCCCAGAATGCTAGGATTACAGGCATGAGCCACCGCACCTGGCCTTATCTCTAGATTTAGTACAGGATATAGGCAATACTATAGACATTTAATTGATACTGAAAGAGTGTAGGGGAAGGCAATAACTTGGCTTCATAGTGTTAAGTGTGGAGGGATTGGAAAACTGTTTTGCACCCATGTTAATCAAGATTGGTTCATGCAAGAATTGTCAATGGATGTTAAATCTAGAGTGGACACTTTGATGAGCAGGATATTTGCATGGTCTCAGAAGTGTCTCTCCCCAGATTGCTTATTAGTTGCAAGAGGAAAACTTTGGAGAAAAAATGGAAAAGCTGGATGTTACCTTGATTGGGTATGTAAAATCGTCACCAACAAGGGTATACAGCTGTCATGTGCCTCTTGATATGATACCTTGAAGGACATACCATCACTTCTGTGATATTCCTACCACCAAGTGCTTACTTTGCATCTAATTGTGAGGAAACAAACCTAAGATGAGGGAATTCCATAAAATAATTGGTCTGTATTCTTCGAAAAGAAAGACAAGGCTAAAGAACTAGTGGCAATTTAAGGAGACTAAAGAGATGTGACAACTAAAAGCAATATAGGACTCTGGACTGAGCCCTTGAGTAAAATGCTATAGAGGGCATTATTGGGACAAATGGAGAAATTGGAATATGGACTGCAGATTAAAGTATTTCAGTATTAAATTCCTTGAATTGATAACTACTCTGTGGTTATGTAAAAATATTCTTAGGAAACATTGAAGAATTAAAAATATAGGGACTTGATGTGGCAACTTGCTCTCAAATGATTCAGAAAAAAAGTGTGTATATTAATGATCATTGTGGCAAAATATTAAACTAGTGAATTTGGACAAGGGATATTTGGAAGTTCTCCATTATTCTTGCAACTCCTCTATAAATTGCAGAATTTTAAAATTTAGAAAAAAAATCAAAAGGTCCTTTAAAGCTGTATAGCAAAATAAATGCAATGGTTTCTAGTTTACTGTAGGTGACTTTGGAAAGTCTTCTCTGATGTATACTTTTCCTTCAAAAATAATATCCTTGTCTGTAGGGAATCAAAGATTCCATATGGGGCATTTGTACCATCTCAAAGCTAGATGCTCGAATCCAGCAAAAAAGAGAAGAGCAGCGACGAAGAAGGGCAAGTAGTGTCCTGGCACAGAGGAGAGCCCAGAGTATAGAGCGGAAGCAAGAGAGGTAAGGAGTACAGGCTGTTGTCAATGTCCAAGGCAGGGATGACGCTACATAGATAGTGACTTGAAGTTTCAATACCCCATTATTTGTTTTTTATGCTTTCTCCAAGAAAAAAGTTACAGGTGATTCCCCCCCCTACAGTGACTTAAACTAGAGTATAACAATAATCCCTGTTCAGAATAGTGTTAAGGCAAAAAAAGCAGAATGCTGAATAGAGAACCACAAAGTAGTATTTGGTTTGATGGATACTTCTAGGGGAGCCTATGTGGATTTGTTTATTGATAAAAGAGCTCCAGCCTAGACTTTCTCTTAATTTTCTCCAACCTGAGATTTTAGAAAATAATTAAAACAATGGTTCCTCAGAAATATTTTTAGCCTTTTCTGATTGACTGACATTATAACACTGGGCGAACATTAAGTGCAGCAAAGTAATATGGTATCAACAAAAGGAATGAAATGGAGAGCTACTGAATGACAATTGGGAAATAACCTTTATGCCTTATAAGCTAAATATGTGTGGTCTTTTTCAGTGAGCCACGTATTGTTAGTAGAATATTCCAGTGTTGTGCTTGGAATGGAGGAGTATTCTGGGTAAGTTCTTTTTCCTCATATTTCAGGTGCTTATAAGCTTCTTCAAATTGTTGCTAGATTGATAGTTCTCAACTGTTTTCTTAAAAGACTGAGACAAATAGCTTTTACCTGCTGATGTATGCTTAGGAATATAACTCAGGATTCTATACATAGAGAGCCCTGAATATATACTCTGTTGCTTGGGCTAGAGTGCAGTGGCATCATCATAGCTCACTGCAACCTCAAACTTCTGGGCTGAAGCTATCCTTCTGCTTCAGGCTCCCAAGTAGTTGGGACTACAGGTATGTACCACCATGCCTGGCTGATTTTTCTATTTTTGGCCGAGATAGGGTCTTGCCATGTTGCGCAGGCTGGTCTCAAATTGCTGGCCTCAAGCAGTCCTCCTGCCTCCGCCTCCCAGAGTGCTAGGACTACAGGCATGAGCTACCAGACCTGGCCTATATGCTTTTATTATTTTTTAAAAAAATGACTCATCTCCATTCCTGCTTCACTTGACCAGCCTTTAAACAAAAAATGACTCATTCACAAGTTTTAGTATTGTTATATAGGTAATAATTTCTGTTGACATTGGACATTTTGGCTAAGAGCAACTATGGGGATCCAATGGGAAGAGCAGATGCTACTGGACAAGAGCAAATTTCTGCCTCCTTCTGGTCATAGCGATTGGCCAGAATTGATTACTACTGAAACCTATAGTAGAAAAGGTTGCCTACAATTAACTTAGAACCAACATAGGCTTTAGCAAAATTTCGGTACTTTGAAGAAGAGGTAGTTAATATTTCCTTTGACTTAAAATTCAGTGTAATTCAACTCATTGTAATCTAAACATTTCACAGATGTCTTCGGATGTTAGCTTTAGATTTAGTTAGTAAGCATTACTTTGTACTGAGTATTCAGGCCAAAATAGAGGTGTATACTATTAATATTTGAAATGTTCTTTGCTCCCAAAAGTCTCACTGTTTTATAGCCAGTATCAGGTTTGTACTCTCAGCTGAGTATTGGGAAGTAAAAACAGGTCCAATTTTAGTGCTTTTTCAGGGTCCTGATTTATAAAAGTTACTCTCATATAAAATCATTGCACTGAAACTTGAAATAGTTGTTTTAAAGGAAGGCTTTTGATGTGTACCTTGTTGTTTCTTTTCTTTAGTTTAGTCTCCTCTTATTTTATCGGGTGTTTATACCTGTGCTTCAGTCAGTAACAGCCCGAATTATCGGTGAGTAAAATACCTTGCTTCTTCTTGTCTGCTGGGGATGGAGGTGGGAGATGTTACCAGAATTCCTTGGTTTACTGAACATTTCCTGTGCACCAGGAGCGTTAGGTGTTTTTAACTCAGACTTCCTAACAACCCTTCGAGATGGGTACTATTGTATCCATTTTGTGAATGAGAAAATGGAAGTTAGTTACCCAGGTTAAACTACTAGTAAGTGGCAGAGCTGGGATTTAAACCCAGGTGGTTTCCTGCAAATTGTATACTGGTAATCACTGGCATTTCAGTCACCACCGTGTATGCAGGTTTGTTTTAAGATAAGCAGCACATATTTATGGTTACTCTGGAGTTGTGGCCAGAGTGTGGTGTATCTATTATGAATTAGACTCTTTGAGCTAGGTATAGTGATATGCTAGCAAGAAAGAAAGATGTGGGGTTGGGGAGGGAAGAATAGTCCAAAAATAGGAGTTCCATATTTGGTCTTCTGTTTTTCTATTTCTCCAGTTAATGTAATAACTCGTTTCCCCCTTTCTTAGGTGATCCATCACTACACGGAGATGTTTGGTCATGGCTGGAATTCTTCCTCACATCAATTTTCAGTGCTCTTTGGGTGCTGCCCCTGTTTGTGCTTAGCAAAGTCGTGAATGCCATTTGGTTTCAAGTAGGTCCAGGGCAGAATGGAGTCTGGGTAGTTATAGCATGATGGGTTGGCAGGTGACAAGTTTCAGTCTGTGAAGTTAGTGGTGTTATAGGGACCTATTTTTCAGACTTGACTTTTTTGGCCAAGAAGCCAGTGGGTGATCTTTGTGTTCATCTCATTGCTAGATGTCTGGGGGCTTTTCTTACCTGGCAGTTCTAGTGGCAGAGTAGTGGCCTTAGCTTTGGGGATGGATATCAGAGCCATTTAATTAATGTTTTGGTGTATATTCTCTGTTACAGGATATAGCAGACCTGGCATTTGAGGTATCAGGGAGGAAGCCTCACCCATTTCCTAGTGTCAGCAAAATAATTGCTGACATGCTCTTCAACCTTTTGTTGCAGGCTCTTTTCCTTATCCAGGTGAGACTGGCCTTCGGGCCACATGGACAGGTTTATTTTTTAAAAAAGAGTTTCACTAGAGGGAGCTTCACAAAGACAGGGTATGGTATTTATATTGGGGTAAATGTGCTTTGTGGGAGGTAATGATTTTTAAATCATTTTTTCATGATTTTCATCAACAAAAGAATTTAAAAATCTTAAAATTAATAAGAAACATCAATTTACCTGCTTTTCCCTGCCATCCTGAGTATTCTCCACTTTTCTGCTATTGAGAAACTTGAGGAGTGTCTAGGAAGCTATCTCAGATAGTGATTATTGGAGGGTGGGGGGTGAATGGTGTTAGGTCTCTGAAGCTTTGCAATTAAGATTTGCTATATTTGTTCTTCAGGGAATGTTTGTGAGTCTCTTTCCCATCCATCTTGTTGGTCAGCTGGTTAGTCTTCTGCATATGTCCCTTCTCTACTCACTGTATTGCTTTGAATATCGTTGGTTCAATAAAGGTAAGTCCATCTAAAGAAACCCACAACATCAAAGCTTAGTTTGGAAATGCTGCTACTGCTAAGCAGACTTCTGAAGCTATTCAGTAGTTAGGCCTATGGCAAACTATCTTCAGAAGGAAGTGTATCCTCCTTGGCAAGAGGGAGCTTACATTTGGCTTAGTGGGTTTAACCCTTAACTTTGAGGCTGGGGCATGTAGTGGTATAGCATTATCTTTTTGGTGCTTAACGTCACGTAGCTCTGACTGGTGGTAAGATGGCATAAATAAACCTGACTGCTAAATTAGGGAAATGAGATTGATATCAGCATTCAGATTCTTTCAGATCTTTTAAAAAGACCTTGGTATATTTATCTGGGTGTGTGTGGTTGAAAGAGGTTAACTGATTTCTCCAGGATGGCATCCTTTTTATTTAATATATTGCTTTGTTCCAAACTAATACCGACAAAGGGTTGCTGACGCTTAAATTCTTAATTCACTTAGCCTGTCGGCTCGTGATTACTGAATTGTAAAAACTTTGCATAGAAGTTTTATATCAGATTTGCACAATTCCAAATTATGTGCTTTAGCTGTGTTCTAAACAATAGATCTGTACCTAAAACTCAAGTCTCTCAAATAGTTTGTCTACCACAGTCAATCACTCTATTAAAAGGAAATATATCTAACTGTATTGCCTTCCTTCTTTTAGGAATTGAAATGCACCAACGGTTGTCAAACATAGAAAGGAATTGGCCTTACTACTTTGGGTTTGGATTGCCCTTGGCTTTTCTCACGGCAATGCAGTCCTCATACATTATCAGGTAATTTGGCTAGAGGGATTTTAAGGAAACAAGTGAAAATAAAAATTCATGTAGTGAGCACCTTTTATGTGCTTGGTTCTATGCTATACATTTTATATTCTTATTTGACGATCAGGAAACTTACAGGATTTTTCTCCTTGACAGAGTCATAGACATTTGTCAGTTAGCATTAAAATCTAGTCTGCATATCCCCATATCCCATATTTTTCCTTCTATGTTGCCTCCTGGAGCAGTGTTAAACATATCCAGTGTGAAAAATCTTTTGTTCTTTCTGAAAGGTGTGTTTTATATATTAAGGTTTTATCAAACCATGATGTTTACCGTGGAGGCAAGGAATTTTGGGCTGCTAATCTCTTCTCCAAAGTCATGGCTTTTATGCAAGTGACTAATTCTTTTCTCTCTCTCTTTTTTAAACAGTGGCTGCCTCTTCTCTATCCTCTTTCCTTTATTCATTATCAGCGCCAATGAAGCAAAGACCCCTGGCAAAGCATAGTAAGTATTAGCCAGTCAGTGAAGTTTTTGCTTTGTGAAGGATTGGGGTGGTAACACTACAATTATGTCGATGAGACTTTTTTTTTAAATAATCTCTTAACATTGCAGAAAAACCTTACTATACAAATTTGAAGAAAGAAAAACATTTCTGGGATATATCTCAAACTTTTCCCCATGATATGTACATGCTTGTATATTTTTAGAGTTGATCCTATTATATATATATTCTTAATATTTAACAATTCACTGAATGTAAGGCATTTGTGAAAATCTATAGTTAGGCTCATTTTCTGTAAGAATGGCCAACTTCTTTTTTGAAGGCAAGCAAGAAAATCAGGTTTATTGCGGAAAGAAAGCTAGGATTATAGCGTAACAGCAAGGTTTATAGAGCACAGATGACAACTGGCCCCATTGTCATACACCACAGATGACAACTGGCCCCATTGTCACAGCAAAGGGTGAGCAAAAGGAAGCAGGAAAAAAAAAGAATGACCAACTTTTTAAAGTAGTGGGCTATATGGTTTGGCCAAGTGAATTTATTGATAATGATCATAAAATTTTTTTTTTTTTTTTGAGACAGACTCTCTCACTCTGTTGCCCATAGTAGAGTGCCATGGTGTCAGCCTAGCTCACACAACCTCAAACTCCTGGGCTTGGGATCAAGCAATCCTCCTGCCTCAGCTTTCCGAGTAGCTGGGACTACAGGCATGTGCCACCATGCCCAGCTAATTTTTCTATATTTTTAGTTGTCCAGCTAATTTCTTTCTATTTTTAGTAGAGATGGAATCTCGTTCTTGCTCAGGCTGGTCTCGAACTCCTGACTTCAAGCAATCCTCCCATCTAGGCCTCCCAAAGTACTGGGATTACAGGCGTGCACTGCATCCGACCTCATAAAATATTTTAAAATGAGTGTTTAGCAATAATAACGTCACTCCAAAAATCTTAACACTTGAAAGAAAAGTTCATTCAATCTTTGATCAGTTTTGGTTAAGTCAGTGAGGATACTTATATTAGAAATTTTGGGTCTGTTTGGGTTTTTGCATGCTCTTGCTATCTAGCAGTGCTCACTATGTATCTTAGGAAGGGTAATTGACTTTTTCTTAACTCTTCCTTTTGAAACCACAGATAGCCTATGATAACTTCAGAAATAGCTTGAAGTTTATACCCCGAAACCAGCTCTAGAAAAGTACTTCTAGAATCAGAATTAATTAGAATATGACTTTTTCCTCTAAGAGCCCCAGTATTTTAAAACTGGTGATTCCATTGCATTCCCAGCAGCAGAACCCAGTATGTTTTTATGTTTTTTTTTTTTGGAGACAGAGTCTTGCTTTGTTGCCCAGGCTAGAGTGAGTGCCATGGTGTCAGCCTAGCTCACAGCAACCTCAAACTCCTGGGCTCAAGCAATCCTCCTGCCTCAGCCTCTCGAGTAGCTGGGACTACAGGCATGCGCCACCATGCTTGGCTAATTTTTTCTATTTATATTAGTTGGCCAATTAATTTCTTTCTATTTTCTTATAGTAGAGATGGGATCTCGCTCAGGCTGGTTTTGAACTCCTGACCTTGAGCAATCCGCCCGCCTCGGCCTCCCAGAGTGCCTCCCAGAGTGCTAGGATTACAGGCGTGAGCCACCGCGCCCAGCCTGTTTTTACGTTTTTTTCCTATGCCGACAATGCAAATGCAAAGGCCCCAGTGCATTTTTTTAGTTGCTTTTTCAATTGTATGTTTAATATCTGTACTTCCTTGATCAAATTTCAGTTGTCTTTCCTTGTGTAGTTTTAAATTCAGTGTAGTCAAATAAATTGTCACAAGTGAAATGATAAGTTTGATCAACTGGGAAGGTAACAAGTTGGGTGTCTTGCTTTTTATTTAGCCTCTTCCAGTTGAGACTCTTCTCGTTGGTGGTCTTCTTAAGCAACAGACTCTTCCACAAGACAGTGTATCTGCAGTCTGCCCTGAGCAGCTCAACCTCTGCAGAGAAGTTCCCTTCACCGCATCCATCTCCCGCCAAACTGAAGGCTGCTGCAGGCCACTGAGTTGCCTGCCACCCAGAGGGGATGGGTGGGATCGGAGGAAGGCTGTGGCAGCTCTGTTCCCTGCACCCCTCTGCCTGCCAGGGAAGGCAGGAGCCACGCTGCCAAGGGCCATATTCAGTTCTTTCTGAGGAATTGAAAGGTTTGTCTCTGGTGCACATAAGGCAGAATCTTCCTGACACCAGTGTGTGGTTTCTTACCACCACTGTGAGTCTGAAAGGACCGCAGGTTTTTCTGCAGCTATTTTCTAGCATTTGCCATCCCCTGTGCCTGGACTGATTTGAATACTTTGTTTTTTTTCTCCCTGTGCCATTTTACTCTCCCACCTTTCCTGCCTTCTACCACCCTTGGATGAATGGATTTTGTAATTCTAGCTGTTGTATTTTGTGGATTTGTTATTTTTGTTGTTTTTCTGTGAAGCACATACGTTGGATGTGGGAGGTAAAGGAGTGCCTCAGTTGCTCCTGGTCACTCCTTTTATAGCCATCACTGTCTTGTTTCTTGTAACTCAGGTTAGGTTTTGGTCTCCCTTGCTCCACTGCAAAAAAGAAAAAAAAAAGCCTGAAGAGATGAAGCGATGGGACAAGAGGAAAGATCTCATAGCCAGATCTGTCAGGTTTTGGGGTGATTTTTTTTTCTTCCCCTT